>VMDO01003584.1:0-22854 GCA_007922755.1 Pedetes capensis
AAAAAAAAAAAAAAAAAAAAAAAAAAAAAAGAGAGAGAGAGAGAGGGAGAGAGAATTGACTATGTGGTAGCACCCCATGTGTCTGTCAACTTGTCTTACTGTGGGGACTTGTGTGTTGCTGTGATGCTGAAAGCTATGCCATCAGTATTTCAGATACCAGCAGGGCCACCCATGGTAGACAGGTTTTAACTGAGCTTCCAGACTAAGACAGACAAGGGAGAAGGACCTGGCAGCCCACTCTTCAAACAACTAATCAGTGAAAACCCTACAAATAGCAGAGAAGCACTGTCAAACATAGTGTCAGAAAATGAACCCTCCAGGATGGAAGGTATTTGAGAAATGACTGGAGAAAAGCTGCCTCCTCAATGTAGAGTCTACCTTAGTGAAGAATAGCATAAATCCCCAGGGAACCCCGTTTTACTGTTGTGACATGACTCAAAATGAGAAGAAACATAGTGGTTGCAACATTTGGCTCAGACACAAAAAGATCATGTGCACGGCACAGTGTTGGGTAGCATTTCGTTCTATTGCACATAGGGACACTATGAGTGAGATCTGATTTGATGGCACCTAACAACATGTGGTAGGCACTTCTTTGGGGGAAATATCTAGAGAGATCAAAGAAAAGTGAAAGGAGCTTGGCATCAAGGAAAGCCAAGCAAAGGAAGTCTTCCAAGAAGAAAGGACCTTCAATGATGCTGAATGCCAGTGAGAATACAAAGGAGGTAAACACTAAGGTGGCTGCTGTGTTTGATGATAATACACTGACCCCTATTTGTGGACAGAAGAGTGTCTGTGGGGTCACGGGAGCAGAAACAAAATTCTAATAGGTCAGGAAGCAAAATGAGAGATTAGGATACGAATGCTCAGTTCAAGTAATTCTTTGAGAATCTTGATGGAGAAAATCTGAGTCAAGAAATAGGGAGGGGAGAGAGACTCAGGGTCAGAGGATATAGGGGGCTATTTTTCAGGTGGACCACATCTGGGTATATTGAAGAGCAAAGGAGAAAGAGCTGTTAGGATGGAAGAAGTTGGAGGTCAAAGAGGAGAGTAAAATAGGCATTGGGATCTTTCAGGGGCAGGAAGAGGAGGGAGTCTTGAGCAACAAGGGTGAGGTTGGCTGCAGTCAGGGGGAAGGAGGTACATGCTGTTCCTGCTGGACCGAGAGAACAAAGAGTGTGAACTGGGGGCAAATTGACAAGTGGGGAAAAAGGAGTACACTAGAATTTAGGAGAGTCCCTTCCCCATTGACTTCTATTCACCATGACAAGAAACCAAATTCAGGAGTCAGGTTAATCCAATAGTAGAGAAATGGGTATTGAAAAGGTGGATGGAATCATTCCAGATTGGCATCTTAGTGGGTGAATTGGACCTAAGTACAAAAGCAATAATATTGACGTTTCAAAAAACAGTAGCAGACACAGAGACAGGGAAAAGCTTCACGCAATATCCTGCCGCCTGGGTGTGTGATAACCTGATCCAAAGCTGCCTCCCCAGAAGCAAGAAGTCTTCTGGAAAGTCTGAGCAACCATCAGAACAGCTGGTTATGTTTCTATGTATCGCTTCCTACTATCACAGAATGTCCACCAGGACAGGATTTAGGGAGGGAGACTGCAGATTTACAAACACTTAGAGTAAAAGCTCAGGTACTCTTTGGGCCATTCAATGCCAAGTTCAAACCATAAGTAAACCAATTTCACTCTATGGCTAACCCCTCCTGGCACTCCCCAAACCCCAAAGTGACCTGTTGCTAAAACATTTTTCCATCAAAGCCCGTTTTCCATTTATAACTACTCAATTTCATGGAGGCTTAATTTTTTTTCTTTTGCTGACGTGTTAATAACATGTTCTTAGGCGAGAACGGCCACTACAATCTTCAAGAAGACTTCCTCCATTTAGGGAAAGTAAAGGCAAGGCAGAGAAAGGCAAGAAGAGGTGGGAAGGGCTATTTGTGGTGAAGCAGGTAGCACATAAAGACTGTCCCTGACTTTGATAATTTAGTGCCTCTGTGATGTGTGAATGAGGCCCTACAGGCAGGGCCTGCTCTGGAGCTTTAGTTTTTGATCTCTGTCAGTAATGAGATGCCAGCAGCCCCCACTTCAAAGCCTCAACTGCTACAGATAATCTGCTGAGAGGCCCCCAGAATTTCAAGTGATCTCTCAAACTAAAGTATGAAGGATTACGTAGTAGACAACAGAATTGATGATGGAAGAGGTATTGCTTGTTTGATATTTGCTCTTTGATTTCTTTTAAATGGCCTCGTTTTGGATTTCCAAAGGAGTAGTCTGGGGCTTCTACACCCTCAACACCAAGGATTAGCATTGTCAGAGATTAGTGCTGTCTGGGCTCTCCAAGGGCTATAGGAAAGCCATAAATTTTACCTTTCTTTCTTTTTCTTTTTCCTTTTCTTTCCTTTTCCTTTCTTTCCTTCTTTTATTCCCTTTTCTTTCTCTCCATTTCTTCCTTCCTTCCTTCTTTCCTTTCTTTCTTGCTTTCTTTTTTTCTTTCTTAAATCCTGATTGTCTATAAAAGCGCTGTCACTCAAGATTTAGTGACGAATGTGGTGCGAGGTAACAGTATCCAGCCTGCTCCAGAGACAGAGCCTTCCTGACAAACCCAAATGCTCAGAGATTACTCTCAGATTCCTTTGAGGTTTAATCTCTTTCTGAAACAGTTGTGCAGTCAAAGGGGGAGGAGAGACAAAAGGCCACAGGCTATGCAAAACATGTTATAAAATAGCATGAACATTCATTTCTTGTGTCCAATTATACTCAGAGTTGAAAGCATATAATTTTCAAGGCATGTTGTACCAGGAAACCTATCTGGAGTATTTTATGTTGGACCACCTCATACTCTGGAAGCAAAATAGTAGGGCAAGGTCATTCCTCATGACCTAATCTTTTGTTATCCCCAGGCAGGAAAAAAGGCAACATCTCAGTGCCCCAAGAAAACACAGGAGATTCAAAGGCTTAGAGGCAACCATGGATTAATCTGCTTATAGAAGGAGGTAACTATTTTACTCTTTTCCTACACATATAGTTTACTGAAGCACTTCTCAAAGTTAGAATGCCAAGAAAATCCTGCACTATATTATATAGGTGGTGGTGTTAGATGCCATTGAGTCGGGTCCAACTCTTTGCAACCCTCATAGGGTTTTCAATGGCTGATTGTTTCAAGATTGCTTTTGGAGTGGATTGCCAGGTCCTTTTCCCATTTTTGTGATGCTAGGGATCTAACCTGGGTCCTCAGAGAGTGCAGAGCAGCACTCTACCCACTGAGCTAAACCCCAGCTCCATTATGTAGGTGGAGTAGCCCTAATCCAAGAATCCAAAATCCAAAACTATTTTGAGTGCAGACACAATGATACAAATGGAAAATCCTCACTGTAAAACTTTGTTTTATGCATAAAATTATTAAAAATATTGTATAAAATTACCTGCAGGCTATGGGGCTAAGGCATATATGAAACATAAGTGAATTTTATGTTTAGACTTGGGTCCATTCGCTGACACAGCTCATTATGCATATGCAAATATTTGGAAAGCACAAAAGCAAAAATTGAAATCTCAAACTTTTCTGTTCCCAAGCATTTTGGATAAGCTGTACTCAACCTGTCCTTACTTCTGAGGATGGGATGTGTATCAGTCTCAAGTTAGTCCGCCACTGTTTTCAGACCACCAGGGTGCCTCACAGCATGCTTATTGAATACTGACTGTTCTGACCATGACAGCATATGATTGAAGTATTCCCAGGTCACCAAGGAGCATGCAGGTGCCCAAGACCTCAGTCCTTGCTTTATCAACAGACAGAAGTGGCACCCTCAGCTGCTGTAGCAGCATCAGGGGTCCACAGAGGTGTGGTGATCTGACTGGTCTGACATTGTAGGTGTGGCAGAAGTGGCTGTCACTCCCTGGCATTCCCCCTCCTGGGCACATGCCTTGTTCTCCCTGATGGAAAGTGAGCTGGAAGGTCACCTGTGGATTGATACAGCTTGACAGCTGGTGGATCTTCTCTACCCTCTCTCTTTCTCCATTGATAACTTAGCACCAAAGAAGATGAGGTCCTAGAATAGTATCCATAAACATGAGTCACTGTGTGGAGCAGAACCCCACTGAGTTGCACTGGACTGTGTCATGAGCAAGAAATTCGAGCAAGTACTCACTCTGTTAGGCTATTGAGAATTGAGGGCTATTTGTTACAGCAAGCAGCTCATCCTAACCAACTCAGACAGTGAGAGGTAGAGCTGTTGTTTGAATATGGCTCTGTTTCCTTCCAAATCTGGGCTTGGCTACATGATTTATGAGAGGGTATCCTGGCTAAAAATGCAAATGGAGAAATTCAGTCAACTGTAATGTCTACATCAGCCTCTGCAGGTAGCATTCCTGCTACTTCTGTCTAGGATGGAAACCTGTTGTGCTTACTTCTGTTGTTCCCTATGCTATATGTATTTTCCCTAGCACTTGTCACATAGCCATTAAGTGTATATTTTATTCATCTCTCAGTCTTCAGAGACAATGTAAGTCTGGCAAATAGTAGTTGCTCCTTTAATGTTTATTTATCCAAATGAAACTAAAGGGGATTTTCTTTTCTTTGAATTTCATGCCTAACAGGCTGAAAAAACAAGATGAACAAAGCCACACAAAGTAAGACCTTTGTAGTTTGGTTGTTGAATACCACCACAGGCTCATGCGTTAGAGGCTTGATCCCTAGGGTGATGCCATTGGAAAGTGCTATGGAACCTTCAGGAGGTGGAGTCATGTGGGAGGTCCTTAGATCATTGTGAGTGTGCATGTGAAAGACATTATAGCACACAGATCTCTTCGGTTTTCCTATTTATTTATTTACTTATTTTTTCCTCCCTGGATCATGAAGTGAGTGAGTTTGCTCTGCCATAATCTCCCTACCATTCCTGTTCAGCAGCCCCACCAGTTGTTGTTGTTGTTAGGTGCTGTCGAGTCAGTATCCGACTCATAGCAATTCATAGGTGAAGCACTATTGTCAGTGCTTCTCATGGCTGCTATTCTCATGGGGTTTTCAATGGCTGACTGACTTTTGGAAGCAAGTTGCCATGTCCTTCTCCCAAGCCTACAGTATCTGGTATTCCCAGGTGGTTTCCCATCCAAGTACTAACCAGGTCTGACCCTGCTCAGCTTCCAAAATCTGACAGGATTGGATGCCACAGGGCTAAGGCTTCAGGCAGCCCCACCAGAAGTATGATACAATGAGTCCTCCCAATCTTGGACTGGAGCCACCAAAACCATGAACCAAAATAAAATCTTTGTTCTTTATAAGTTAATTATCTCAGGTATTTCATTATAGTGATGGAGAACTGATTGATACAAAGATGAAATAAATGACAACAAAAAGAACTGAAAGAAAAAGAAAAAGAAAGAAAGAAATGAAGAAAGAAAGAAAAGAAGGAAAAAAGAGAGAGAGAAAGAAAGAAAGAAAGAAAGAAAGAAAGAAAGAAAGAAAGAGAAAGAAAGAAAGAAAGAAGAGAAAAAGGAAAACACTTTGTGTACAATTCCATGGTCTTGAAATTTTCACTACAATGTATTGGCCTACAAGTGCAGTTCAGTAAAATGAAGCTCAGTGTTTCTTTAAGGACTCAATGTGTTGCTTGGGTTAGGTTCTCATGCTCAGCTCTGTCTGGAGTCACCTGGTTGGGATGTGGAACATGTAGGTGTTAGGGCTCCATCCAGGTCTCCTGAGTTTGAACCTGTCAACAATGAGTGATTTACATATGCAAGAGCACTCAGATGTGCAGTACAGACTATCACTGTAAATGTGGAAGGAAGAGGTTCCACTTGTTATGATTTGAGGGCAGGACTCGTGGAGCCCAGAGGAACAGTGCACAGTGTCTCCAACAGATAGCCTTGGAGAAAGGCCTGACAGGAAAACTCCAGCCCCGGAGAAGCCTTCTCTCTTTCTTGGGCCCCAGGAACTATTTAAACCCTGTCCTCACAGTGCCTCCCACCCTACTGCACTTGGGGTCCTTATCTACAGCCTTTTGGAGCCATGGATAACGTGACACAATTGCTGGATCTACTCCTGACAGCAATTTGATTTCTATGATCGGTCCTCTGTGGTCTACACAGTAATTCAAACCTCTCAGAAAATAACCAGGTGGAATAGGGGAAGGAATTCATCCTTTCCACTGGACATAAGGAGAAGGCATCCCAAGTCTCTGCTGGTGTCATGGTGTAGAGAATGTTGGGCTCGGAGTATAGATTAAGAAAAGTCCAAGACATTAAAAATTTGGAATTAATGGTTCAGTTGTGGTATTTTGCTATAACAGTAGCATTAGAAAGGAGAAATCTGTTTGGATTCTACACTCGCTTTCCCTCTTCCCTTGTCTCTTCCATCAGGTAGAGAGGGTGGGCTGGGTGCTCCCAGAGACTTTTCACTCCTCAACTCTGTGATTATGAGAGTTGAGATCTGTTTCCAAGCAGATTAGTTAGATGGCAGATACTCTGCCTTCCATGGGACCTGCACCTTCACACAGAGACACTGCCCACACGAAGAAACAGGTAGCATCTAGAATGAGGAACATGTCATATCCACTGACAGCAATAATATTTGATATTCATGGGTGAGGAGGGCATGACTCACTAAAATCCCTAGATAATTCAGCCACATAATCCTCTAAGTTTGTCTTTTCTTCTACTTTCATTATTCATGAGGTTTTTAAGGAGAAAATAAACTAATACATGTGAAGCCATTTGGACAGGGCCTAGAACATCAGAAATATTCTGTAAGTGTTTATTATTAATGTTATTATTGGCTTCATTCTAGATGAAGAAAAAATGTAGATAGCTAGTGCTGGAAAAATGAATAGTTAGCTGGGTGTGATTGCACATGACTGTTATCCCAGCACTCAGGAGGCAGAGGCAAGAAGATCAAGAGTGTCAGGCCAGCCTGGGATACATAGCAAGTATGAGGCCAGCCCAGGTCATACAGTAAGACTCTATTTCAAAAACAAAACAAAACAAAAACAAAAACAAAGAAAATAGTTGGCTGTATTTAATTCTAAATACTAATAATTAAGTATGGGAAGGGGCACTTCCTGGGAAAACTTGGTAAGGGAGTAAAGATACTCTAAAGATTCCCATTTTCTTCCGTCTTCTGTGCAGGGTTCCTTCCTCTTTTCTCCCCAGCTTCAGCATGCACCTCCCTACTTCCAAGTCCTCCTGGTCGATCCTCTATTAGAATGGCACTGCACCCTGTAGTCCTGTGGCCCCAAATCCTTTATATTCTGATTAAACAACAACATTCTCTTGCACATCTACCTTCACCTAACTCATATAATCAACTCAAATAAAATTACACTCAAGATTTTTGCCATTTATGGATTAAAAATCTTGACCCTAGCCAGGCCCTGTGGTACACACCTATAATCCTAGCTACATGAAAGGCAGAGACAGGCAGATCACAAATTTGAGGCCAGAGGCAGCCTGAGTAATTTTAACAAAATTGTCTCAAGATAAAAATATTAAAAATGGGCTGAGGGTGCAGCTCAGTGGTAGAGCACTTGCAAAATACATGTATGACCCTCGATTCAGTCTTCCAGTACCACTGAAAAATAAGGTTGACCCTTCCATGTGGGCTGGGACTGCAGGTTGTTGAAACTTGTATGGTGGAACCTCTATTTATTTTGACATTGAATTTCACCATGTATTCATCCAACAATACACTGAGGGAGTTCCCTAGTATATGTCATGCACCATTTTAGGCACTGGGGATATGATAATATGCCAGACAAATATTCTTGCAGCTTACATTCTGTAGGTGAAACAGACAACAAGCAAAGAAAGAAAGAAATCGGTTTTTAGCCAGTCACTTAGTATCTTACATGCTGCCTTCTTTCCTGTAGTGTCTCAGGCTGGAGGAGTCGGTCTCAAGTTGCTATGGGTAATTCATGTGAGAAAATTTGCATGTTGAGGATTTGGGTGTTCAAAGCTATGGTCAGGTAGAGGGAGAAAAGGAGATATTTCTGGATGTACCATAAACATGTTGTTTTCTGATTGTCTGTGACTTTGCCCTTGCCTACCATTGGTCCTGTACTAAGCTCCAAGCATACTCAATTCCACATTTGCCAGTCATACTGCAACCTATCAAATATTTACATGGACATTTCAAATATATACATTATTTACTTTAGATTCCACAAAATATTTATATGTCATACTAAATATACATCGTATTTGTATTGCACTGTTTTTCCTGCTGGAAGCCAGGAAGACTTCTTGGAACATTTCCAACATCATGAAGAAGGATCAGTGTCAACAGAGTTGAGAATAGGCACATTGGGAAATAGGAGCGATATCTCCCTGCAACCCAGGGAAGGTGTGCTCTGGGGAGAGCAGGACATGAAGGACAGATCCAAGAAGAAATGACTGCACCCTTGATGGCCTCTATATTTCCCCAGACATTTAGTTTCTGGCTCAGAATAAGCACTGAGCCCAAGGCCACTCTGAGCTCAAACTGGCAGAAGATCTGACTCACCTCTGAAGTTGGAGATGCCAGTCCCAAGGGTCCTTTTCACCAAACAACAGGACAAGGAGCTCAGGAGCACCAGGCATAGTGCATTCTCAGTCTGCAGAATACATTAGAAAATCTTGGCAGCTCTGCCCAGATGCCCAGCCCTCTCATGTGCTTCTAACTCTTGGGAGTGGCCACCTCACCTACTACCCAACTCACACCACAGGTAAGGTCTAACCATGGTGGCTCAGCAGCTGATTCCTCAGAAGCTATGTTTTCTTTCAGTTGCATTATAACACTGGAATGTGTATCCCCACACAAAACACCTCTCAACCTGCTCCCTCATCTTCTTTTCTGAAGGACCTGGCAATCCACTCCCAAAGCAATCCCAAACAGTCAGCCATTGAAAACCCTATGAGGGTTTCTATGAGTCGGAAACCAACTTGACAGCACCTAATGACAACAACAACAATCTATAGCCTGCAAACATATCATTGTGGTGTCGGAACCCCTCAGATCTTGAAAGCTAAGCAGGGTCAGGCCTGGTTAGTACTTGGATGGGAGACAACCTGGGAATACCAGGTGCTATAGGCTTGGGAAAAGGACCTAGCAACCCACTCCCAAAACTCCATCTGCCATTGAAAACCCTATGAATAGCAGAGAAGCACTGACATTATACATAGGGTCACTATGAGTCGGACACTGACTCAACAGCACCTAACAACAGTAACAACAACAATCCAAGGTCCTTGTGGAGCATATTGCCTCCAAGCCTTTTTCATTCCATGTGTCCCTTTGTAAATGTCCCCAGGAGAACACTGATAGGTAACTTCCATCTTAGTAGCAACTATTTCCTTCTGGGTTCGTGTTTCCCCTGAGAGAGCAAGATCTTTTCCTACTATAGAACTGTTGTCTTCTCCAGGGTAAGAAACACAATGTAGGCTGAATTACCTCTTTATGATAGATAGAATGATGACAGCCAAAGGTGGACACTGTTCAGTCAGAGCGCAAATCTTCAGTATTTCAGAATCAGACACTTTCCATGCTTTAGAACATCCTGCCACAGCTGTCTACATGAGCCCAAGGCAGAAGAAAAGGCTTTACCTTGAGGGTAATTAAATTTTCATTTGCTATATCAGAGTGTTATGTCATTGGGGGAAAACCTGATGAAAGCCTCATCTCGGTGAATGTAAGTCAGGATCTCTATAGTTTTAATAGCAATAATGGCTGGCATTAGCTTTTTCCATGCTGATAGTCTTGATACGGATAAAGGGGACTCCATCAGTTTCCATGCCCTCTGGATTCACTGTTGCTCTTATGAAAGAGACTTCGCTAGCATTTAGCCCTTTTGTGCTCTTTTGCCCTTCAATCATATGTAGACATGATGCTTGTCCTTTTCTCTTAGGAAGACACAGCTCTCAAGACCCTCACCAGACACCAAATCAGCTGGCACCTTGATCTTGGACTTCCCAACCTCCATAAGAATGAACAATAAAGTTGTGCTATTTATACATTTCCCAGTCTAAAAGCATTTTGTTATAGTGGTATAAGCAGACTAAGCCAGTACAACTATCTCTTCTATTAACAATCTGAAAGTTCCTTTATGGACTACAAAAGCTATATATTACTCTTACTATTTTGTGGAAAGACTGTCCTAGATATCAGAATCTATCTGTTGTAACCTAATTAATGACCTAATTAATGTCTTAGACTATGCGGGCTGCTAGAACAAAATATTATAAACTGAGTGGCTTATAAGCAACAGAAATTTATTGCTCACAATTCTGGAGACTAGAAAATCCAAGAGCAGAAGGTTCGGTATCTGGTGAGGCCCACTGCTTCCTGGTTCATAGAGGGCAACTTCTCACTGGTGGAAGAGGTGACCTGGTACTCTCTGATGCAGTCTTTTGAAGGGCAATCATCCCATCCAAGAGTGTCCCACCCTCATGATTGACTTACCTCCTATATTAATTTATTTTTCATCACTGTGGCAAAGTCCCTGAAATAAATAACCTAAGGGAGGAAGCGTGTATCAGGGCTCATGGTTCCAGAGGCTTCAGTCCATAGTCACTTGGTTCCATTGCTTCTGGGCCCAAGCATGGTGAAGCAGAGCATCATGGGGGGAGCAAGTGGTAGAGAAAAGTGTCTCACTTCATGGTGGACAGGAAGCAGAGAGAGAGAGAGAGAGAGAGAGAGAGAGAGAGGGAGGGAGGGAGGGTCAGGCAACAAGGTGTTCTCAAAGTCGTTCCCTCAATGACATATTTTCTCACCCCAAGCCATACCTCCTAATAGTCGCTTCAGAGGTGGACTCATTAATAGATCCACATGTTGATGAAATTAGTGCCCCATGATCCAATCACCCCTCAATAGCAGCACCAGTTGGAGACCAAGCCTCAACACATGTGCATTTTGGGGGGGCTACTGCATATTTAAATCACATCCCCAAAAGATCCCCTTATTAATTTGAGGGGAGGAGGCAAACTTTCAGATTACAGTCCTAAAACTTTGCACTTACTCCACTTTTCTTCCTTCCTTCCTTCCTTTCTTTCTTTCTTTCTTTCTTTTTAATTTTAATTTGGAGATAGGTTCTTGTTAAGTTGTGTAGGCTGCCTCTGGCCTCAAACTGGTGATCCTCCTGCCTCTGCCTCCCAATTTGCCAGAATTATAGGCATGTGCTGTATTGTTCCACATGTAAAACAAAAGTAGAGAGCATGGAGGCTCTGGCTTTCTCCAGCCCCCAGACTGTCCTCGTCCCCAACAGCCCAGTCAAGGTAATGCCGCCAGGTGGGCTTGGCTAACCCAGGTAGAACAGGAGAGGCCCAGATGCACACCAGCTTCTCCTCTGCACAGCTCTTCACCAGCTTTCCTTGTCCAGAACCCCACCCTCCAGGTAACTCAGGCCCCTTGCCCCTGTGGTCCCTGTGACTTAGCCAAGAATTGACTCACCCTCCAAGGTGTGAAGTTGAGGTGTTACTATACTTCTCTAGGGACTTGGCTTTTTATAGAACGAACACCCTGAAAGGTGCAAACAGTGAAGATTAAAACCAGGTTCAAGGGAGATGAAACATCCAATCTTGGGCAGACCCTTGCCAATGTGTCCAATGTGAAGCAGAACTTGATTCTACCCCTCCCCCTCCCCAACCCCTGGGTCCTTGCCAAGGCCTGGGGATTTGCTGAAGAATGACACCATTAACCAGTTCCGAGCTGTCTGCCTTCAGCCCCCGAGGGGAGGGGACGGTGTCTGAGGCTTTTAGATTGGGGCCCGGCTTGGGGAGAGAGAAGAATAAAAGCAGCAGATGCTGTCAGAGTAGTTTATTGGCTTGGTTCATTAGGTTCGGCAGCTGCCCCAGAGAAAACGGATTCCTACAGGATACTGGGCAGACTGGGCGCTTTTAAGGGGCCCGATCGGAGCACAGATAAGGGTCACTTTTAAAGTATCGAGCTTACCTGAACCAGGATTCCTTCTAAAAGCAGGGGTGTGTGTGTGTGTGTGTGTGTGTGTGTGTGTGTGTGTGGAGAGAGAGAGAGAGAGAGAGAGAGAGAGAGAGGGAGGCAAGGACAGAGCACAGGGATGTGACTGTACTGGGAACACTGGTGTATAATGTCACCACTGTTACATGTTCCTCTTTTCCCAAAGTAATGCCACCAAGATCTTGGCTGGGGACTGTGATTAAACAGAGCTTTTCTGTGTCACCCTCATTCATACTCAGCAATTTAATTCCAGAGATAAGGGTCAGCAGCACAGAGCACAAAGCTTCTGGAAACTTCCCAGCCCTTGGCCTCCCTACCAGCCACTCAGGAGTGATGGGGCTTGGGTTCCCATTGCTGGGGGTGAGAAAAAGGCTTCAGGGTCCCCTCAGGGTGGGGGCGGAGAAGTGAACTGTTCTTAGACAATTCATCTTTTTACTCTTTAAATTCTTCTTTTATTTCCTTTATGAAACTAAGCGAAGCAAAGCGTATGAAATGATGGTGAAGCCACAGAGGTTGAGAGGGACATGTCCAGCTCTGGGGACAGCCTCCTGCTGTTGCAGCTGCCAGTCCTGCTCTGTCTCAGCCCCCTCACCAGGCAACAGCTTGCCCTGACTCAGAGGACACCCTGCCCCAGCCATCCTGCCCTATCCTACCTCCCAACTCCTTCTCCTCTGGGACACAGGGACCTTCTGCCATGGGCAGTAACAGTATTCAGTAGTGTCTCCAAAGCAGAGCTCATAGCCAGGTGAGGTGGTGTTTGAAATGATTGAGGAGGGTGAACATTTTTAATCTGAATGACATTTTCATATTAATGGAGATGAGGGGAAAATGTTGTTGTTGTTGTTGTTGTTAGGTGTAGTCGAGTCGGCATTCGACTCATAGCGACCCTCTGTACAACAGGGGAAACACTATTGCCAGTGCTTCTCTGCTGTTCATAGGGTTTTCAATGGCAGATTGATTTTTGGGAGGGGGTTGCCAGGTCCTTCTCCCAAGAGAGGAAAATAGTCCCTCAAAATGGTGATTTGACAGGTAATGGGCTAACACCGTGGGTTTTAAATTCAGAATGATTAAGGGAACACGTGCTGCTTATCAGTTCACAGGTTATGCAAACATGGAAAATCGAGAGGGTGAGGCACAGTGACTGACTGACCTTTGGAAGCCCAGTTTTAAGGCGTCTGAGTCAGAGGTAGAAGAGACTTGGGTCACTTAACCCAGCATTCTTTGCACCAACTGCAGCTCCTTCCCCAGCCCACCAACTGGAAATCCCTGGGAGGGGCCCAGGGATCCGAAGGATCCATGTGCAATTACATCAGGCGATTTGTGACCAGTGGGGATGAGGGACTTTATATGTAGTCAGCCCCAGGCCTTTGGAGCAGATCCTGCCCTTGTTCATCTCTGACAGGGAGGAGGGCTTAAACCTGGATCTTGACTAGGGCAGGACCAAGGTCCCCTGGCCCCCAGTCCCGGCCGTTTGCCTTTGCACTCACATGTGAGGGGAGAGCTCCTGCAGGGACAGGTGCACTGCCTGCCAAAGCCACAACGTGAGGTGGAGACAAGCCAGGACCTAGACACGGTAGGCTAGGGACCTTCCCAGAGGGGAGAGCGTGGAACCTGGAGAAGAGTGGCAGCCTCCCCGCCTTGACCTTGCCAGTGATGGAGCTTTAAGGTGGTTTTGGAGGGCTCAGCTGCTGGCCTCCTCCTCACATCAGGCTTACCTGGGTCTCTTGTAAAGAGGGGACTAAGAGCTCAGAGAAACAAGCTTCTGCTTTCATGACAGGACCAGGTAGAGGACTCAATTAATCTATCATCAAATCTTAATTAAGTTCCTACTATGTTCAGTACAGGGTGCTTGGGATGGAGGCAAGACGAGGCCGTTTTCTCAAAGGGCCCACTGTCCATTTGGACACGCCACTGTTAGCTTCTGCCACGGGGCGCACCTCCCCTGGCAGGTGATTGAAAAGCAAGATAAATGCAGGCCAGCGTGTCTGGGACAGGCTTCAAGGGACTGAGTAAGACTTTAATAAGGTAGGGGTACCTGGGCTGGCTTTATGGGCAATCGAGGGCTGCCCTGCTGCAGCGGGCTGTGCCCAAAGTGTCCAAGATCTTCAAATAAGGGCAGGAAGTGGTCACCAAAAACTTGGCACATGAATGTTTCTGCCACTGGGAACTGCATGACTGTGCAAGGCACTGTCTTCCACTCTGTGAGGTCTTCTTTCCTCAGCCTCATAAACTCCATGTGGAACTGGGTTTGCAAGTTCAGGACCTTTCCAAGTGATCCATATGCAACAGTGGTTGTTTTTTGTTTTTTGTTTTTTGGAAAGGCTAGTGGGTTTTTTTGGAAAGGAATTTTTAATCTGGGCTCCACCCTGGTTTTCCTCTTTGTGCTGCTCTTTATCTTTGCTGTTTTTTTGAGACAGGGGTTTTATGACATTGCCCAGGCTGATCTGAAACTCCTGGGCTTTGGTGATTTTCCTGCATTCGCCTCCCCAGTAGCTGGAAGTAGGTGCATCTGGCATCTGGCTCCTTCCCACCTCTGAACACAAACATAAACACAAGAGGGGGGGGCGGGGAGAGTGTGTAAATGATGTAACCTGGATTCAAGTTGTTGGTGCCTGACTGCAGAGTCCCCAGAAGTGATAGGCGATGGATTATTATTGTTGTTAGGTGCCATCGAGTCAGTATCCGACTCATAGCGATCCTATGTACAACAGACAAAACACTATTGTTGTGCTTCTCTGCTATTCACAGGGTTTTCAATGGCTGATTGTCTTTTGGGAGTAGGTTTCCAGGCCCTTCTCCCAGGCCTACAGCACCTGGTATTCCCGGGTGGTCTCCCATCCAAGTACTAACCAGGCCCAACCCTGCTTAGCTTCTGAGATCCGACAGGATCAGATGCCACAGTGGTATGGCTGCAGGCAGCAGTGGATTAGGTGAATAATAAACAAAATTAATTTGTGTGGCAGTGGAGGTGTAAGTGGTTGGATTTCTTGGCCTTAAAGATGAAGGAGTACGAGGGTCAGGAAGTGAGCAAAGCAGAAGTGTGAGGGTGATGATCGGCTGGACTGTAGATGACCTGGTTTAGAGACATAAGAGCAGAATAGTCCAGCATGGCTATGATAGTATCAGCTGAATTGGAGGGAAGATAGCAGTGGTTGGAGTTGGGGAGAGATGGAGGACCCTGAGCTCAGGGGGTTGCACAGTACTCGAAGCCTCTCCCTGTCTGCTTGTTTTCTCCCCTGGGGGCTTGGATTCTGCTGGGTAAAAGAATTGTAGAAGTCCCTGAAACAACTGGGGTACTTGGGGTGCTGGAGAAGACAGTGCACGGAAGGTGCTAGAGAGTTTGATGATGTCTGAGAAGGTCATCATGATGTCCCTTGATCACAGCAGCAGGGAATGAAGAGCAGTGGTGTGGATGGGTGACAGCATTCCAAGGCAATGGGGACTTTGACATCATGGAGCCAGGTGCTGCCTTGGAAGCATATCTGGAGGGAAGAAAGGGACCTCTTGGCCTCAAGGGCCACAGGAAAATGAATATTTCCCCCCCAGCAGTGTCTGGGCAAGTTAGTTCTTGGAAAACAGTTATGTTTTATAAAAGGCAGGATAGGGATGGAATCCCTACGTGTCTGTCACCTTGTCATGCTGTGGGGGCTCGGGTGTTGCTGTGATGCTGAAAGCCATGCCACTGGCATTTCAGACACCAGCAGGGCCACCATGGCGGGCAGGTTTCAGCTGAGCTTCCAGACTAAGACAGACTTGGGAGAAGGACCCAGTAGCCCACTCCTGAAACAATGAGCCATCAAAAACCCTATGAATAGCAGAGAAGCACTGTCAAATATAGTGATAGAAAATGAGCCCTCCCAGGCTGGAAGGCATTCATGATATGACTGGGAAACAGTTCCCTCCTCAACATAGAATGGATGTTAATGAAGTGAATGGAGTAAAGCCCCTGGAACCTCCTTTTGCTGATGTGGCACAACTCAAAATGAAAAGAAGCACATTGTCCTTTTTTTTTTTTCTTTTATTAAAGAGAGATTTTAAAGTCTTCCATCCCTTGTTGTTGTTGTTGTTGTTAGGTGCTGTCAAGTTGGGTCCGTCTCATAGTAACCCTAAATATAACAGATCAAAACAATACCCAGTACTGTGTTATGCACATGATCTTTTTAGTTTTTATTGTTATAGCCACTGTGGTTCTAATTCTTCTTGAGTAACTTGCTTTTAGCCACCATTGATGGCTTATCACTTTGGTGATGAGGTTTCAAAAGCCTGGGACTTCCATCTTCATAGTAGACTCTCTTTTGATAGGTTTGATGAAGCAAGTTCCCCTATAGGAGACACCCATATGACAAAGAACTGAAGATGTCTTCAACACAATGGAAAGAGTTGAATCCTCCCCACAGCCATGTAGGTGAACTTGGAAGCAGATCCTTCTCCACTGGAGCCTCCAAATGAGACTAGGCCAGGGTGACACCTTCACTGCAACCTTGTAAGAGATCCAGAAGCAGAGGATCTCACTAGCCTTAATGGGGCTGCTGACCTATGGAAACTAGGAGATAGCAAGTGCTTTTAGCCACTGTTTTGTTAATATTGTTACAGATGACTAATACAGTTAAGTATTTAAGGTAGATTCATTATTGGCAGGATGTAACTTATAAATTAATGGGTGCGAGCACATAGTCCTGGGCTAACAATAAAATAAAATGGTACTTACTCTTTTTTTTGTCAGAAACCAATGATTTCTATTTTATTGATCAATGATACATATTCTTGAGGTTTAGGTCCTGTGGTGTCCGTCAGCAGAGAGTATTACATTTGGCTGATAGTATACACTCCCTTTCCAACAATGCTCTGAATTTTTAAATGGCTCATCTGTCTTACATGGGGAAGAATACTGATGCCAAAGTACCTCTTCAATTATCAAAATCTTAGACATACAAATTCTGCCTCTCCCTGCTTCCTCTCATACTACACATGTTAGTGTCTAGTAACCGGAGTCTCCTAGGACATAAGGTTTTCAATGTGGTGGAAGGAGAAAAGAGAAGTATGGGAGGACGTTTACTGTAGTGCTGACTTCCTGGCCAGACACGTTGGATCATGAGCATACTGCTCTGGTTTCCACTTCTTGTTCCCCTGAAGCCCCTTTGGTTTCTGCATGCTCCCAGACCTGGTCTCTCAGACCCTAGCAGCCTATATGAGCAGGCTCTCCACAATCACTTCCCTTCCATATAGGTTATCCAGCATTGCTTTCCATTGAGCCCTCAGAGATAAACATGTGAATCTTCTTCAGAATCTTCTCCAGAATCTTCTAGATGAGCATGCTACTCACAAATGGCACATTAGGAACTTTTATTGGGTGGCAATGTTGTAAAAAATGCTTCTAGAGAACTCAAACAGTTTCTTGGTGGGTTCTAACAGGACTCAACTGAAGGACAGTCCTCTTTTCTTCAGAAAATGTTGGTATAATCTTTCCAGAAAATCACTGCTGCCCATCAGATGAAAATGGAAAACTTCAACCAGTCAACAGGGTCTTTGGGTGGCAAAATCTCACATAACCACATCAAACAAGCCTTTCACTGGATGGATTGATTGTTTGAACTATTGTCAACACGAGTCACATCCCATCAGCAAGTAGTCCAAAAGGTATCCTCTAACACCACGAATGGATTTAGCTCAGTTGGTAGAGCACTACTCTGCAGTCTCTGAGATCCCGAGTTTGATTCCCAGCACTGCAAAAATGGGAGAAGGACCTGGCAATCCACTCCCAAGACAATCCGGAAACAATCAGCCACTGAAAACCCTATAGGGGTCGCTGTGAGTCGAGCACGACTCAATGGCACCTAACAACAACAACAACAACACCACGAATGAGCAGATCTTACACTGGAAAGTGTAGTTTATAGCTGGGACCAGGCTGGGTAGCTGGCTGCCCATGAGGATCACCCCACACAGATGAACTTACTCTTTCAGCCTTCCACGGGATCAATCCTCCTCATTTTAATTTGAGTGAAAAATGTTTTCTTCTCCTACTTGAATTTGAACTTGTTTTTTGCTCTTTTGCTTCTCAGGCTCCTCTTCTTACTAGAGCAAAAAAGAAAAAAAAAAAAAAAACATTCACTCTTTTCAAAACCTGATTGACAGTCTGCATTGCTAGAGGAAGAGGTCAGAAAAATGATATCTGAAATCAGACATGCATTATTGATTACCTTTAAAGATCACTTTCCAGATAATTTCATCCATCCATTTAGATTGGCACAATAAAGTTTCTGCCAATAAGAGTGGCACTGGAAAATGTGCTTGCTGTAGAGGACCCCAGCCAGCATGCCATATCCATACCCCAAAACAAACTCAGCAGGCTGGGAAACCTCTTCCTAGATGGACATGTTACATAAACAGACATAGCCAGCTCAAATCAACTTTTCCTCATGGAGTTTCAACATCCATGGATTGAGTTCTGAGCACTGAATGCAGGGTTTTCTAAACCATAAGAAAATGATTCTATAATTGCATAGAATAATTCGGAAGCCAACTTCTTGTCTAGACTATGATTTGGAAAAGGAAAAGAGCTCCAGGTAATATGCTTTAGTGCCCCAAATTGTGTGAACAGAGAAGTCACATACTCCCTAATCTTAAACTGGGGAGATCAGGAGGCACAATGAAAGAAGTCTGAAGCTCTCTCTAAGATTATGCTTGAATAATTCAGTTTTTTTACTAATTTTTTAAGAAAAGAGGAAGGAAGTCAGTCCATGGGCTGACTTGATCTTTGTTAGTTTCTTTCATATACTAGTAGCTATAATAACAAATCTGTCATTAGACTTTACAAAGATTACCTTCATTTAGTCCTCAAACAATTTAGGTAAAATAGCTAAATATTTTAAATTCCTAGAGACAAACCCTAAACAGGACAAATATGGTACTATAAATACACAAAAAAGATACTCTTAGATAGAGCTGAATATTAGGTAAAAAATAAATAGTTGAAGAAGAGTGGGGAGAATCAGGAGGAGTTGCAATTTTGGACTAAGTGGTTGCAGAAATCCTCACTAAGAAGGTGATATTCAAGTAACAGGGGGTGATAGAGAGAGATCCATGCGGTTGCTTGGGAAGAACATCCCAAACAGAGAAGCACGTACATAGGCCCTGAGGTACAAATAGGTTAGGAATGTTCACCAACGAAGAACATAGAGAAGAGCAAAAGGCAAAGGAAAACCAAGAGTACTATGTTGTAGAAGCCAAGTGGAAAAAAAAATAAGAGTGTTTTGTAAAGGAGAGTCACAAGTGATTCAGTGCTGCTGGGATAAGAGAGTTCGAGACTGAGAACTGACCACAGCCTTATCAAGGTGGAGGCCACAGAAGATGGAGAGCAGTGTCATTTCAGTGGAGAGACAGGGCAAAAATGTGATCACAGTGGTGTTACTGGAGACCAGGAGGGCAGACATCAGAAACAACAAAATATGTGGCTCCAGGACCTTTGCTACAATGAAGACACTAACTAAGGGGAAAGTGAAGTCAAGAATTATTTTGGGGTTTTAATGGGAGAAATATCATTACATTTGTACGCAGAGAGGGACAACCCAAGAGAGAGGGAGCAGTGACAAAGCAGAAGAGAAGTCACATAAGCGTCCCAGTGATGCCTCTGAGTCCACAAAGGGGTGGATGTGAGTCTGTCCACAGTAATAAGGGAGAGATCCTGGGTCCCAGAGTGAAGGTAGGTAGATGTGATGGGGGAGTGTGTGGAAGTTCTTTAGTATTACTGTGCTCTCAGTGGACTAGAACTTCAGTGAAGAGAGAACAAACTAGGATGAGGTATGGAGATGGGCAAAGAAAGAAGAAATGATTTGCTTATCTTGGGTACCAGGTTGACCAAGCACCAGCCATGCCCTTGCATCTAAAGTTGCAGCTGTTTTTGCAATGTGATTGTGGAGCTGAGTATTTCTTTCTCCCCCCTCCCCAGTAATCTTGTTTTATTAGTGATTTTTTATTGTACACCTTAATAGGTCTCATTATGACATTTCCATACATGTATTTCATTGCACATTGCTCATGTTCACCTCCCCCATTACTTAGTATGACCTTCTAGGTGGACACGATTGGCTATATATTGCTTTAGAGCATGTGTTCCTGATCCATGATGGCTTAGTCAGCCCAGTTTGCTATAACAAAATCCTGTGGGCTTGGTGTCTTAAACAATAGATAGTTGTTTCTCACAGTTCTGGAGAGTGAGAGAAAAGGAGAGGGAACATGCTCTGGTCTCACATCTTCTTCTTATAAGAAAACTCATCCCATAATAAGGGACCCACCCTCATGATTTCATTAAAACTAACTCCCTTCCAAAGGTCCCACTTTTAAATTCCATCATGATGGGCATTGGAGCTTCAATGTATTAATTTAGGGAGACACAAATATTCAGTCCAAAATCCCTGATTTAGGACACTTGGAGAAGAAATGGGCATGGAAAATGTAGTTGGATTACCTGTCTACCCTAAGGACCAATGCAAGGCTAGTGATCACAAATTTTCAAGTGGAAGAGGTCAGTAGACTGGTGTTTTTCACAGCAATTAGCTGTACAGGGACAGGAATAAGTAGAAGAGCTGCATCTAGCTTTGCCTGTGGTTTAACCCAGGAAGTGGGACTGAACTATGTGTCCTTGCCCATCCCAACATCTGCATTGAATCCTTAACACCCACTCCCTTTGATTGCAGCTATATTTGGAAATAAGGTCTTTGTCTCAGTACATTCAGTTGCCATAATAAAATGCCTGACATTAGGTAATTTATAAATCAGATAAATTTATTTCTCACAGTTCTAGAGATTAGGAAATCTAAGATCAAAGCATCCTCTCCTTTAAACCTATGGTCTGAATGTGCCTGCCAAAATTTATAGGCTGAAATTTAGCTATCAATGTGATAGTTGTTTAAGAGGTGGAACTTTAGGGATTGTTGTTGTTGTTAGGTGCTGTCCAGTTGGTGTCTGATTCAGAGCGACCATATGTACAACAGATGAAACACTATTGTGCTCCTTTGCTATTCATAGGGTTTTCAATGGCTGATTTTTTTTTTTTTTTTTTTTTTTTGGAGTAGGTTGCAGGGTTCTTGTCCCAAGCCTACAGCACCTGGTGTTTCCAGGTGGTCTCCAATCCAAGTACTAACCAGGCATGACCCTGCTTAGCTTCCGAAATCTGACAGGATCAGATGTCACAGGGGTATGGATGCAGGCTGTAGGGATTAGGATTCTTCTAAAAGTCAGGGATTAGTGCTCTTATAAAAGTCAAGGATTAGGGCTCTTATAAAGGGGTCTAAGGAAGCAGATTTGTCCCCTTCCATCTCTCCTTCCCCATGAGAGCAGAGTTCATCCCTTTTGCCCTTCTGCCTTCCATCATGTGGGGACGAAGCAATTTATTTCTCAAAGTTCTGGAGTATAGGAAATCCAAGATCAAAGCACTAGGAGACTTTTTATCTGACAGTCTGTTTTCAGTTTCAATATTTCATGTTTCAAGATGACATGCCACGTGTTGCTGCATCCCCACGTGGTGGAACTCAAGGAGAGATGTTCAGAAGAAACGGATCTCAGATTCCAGAACTACAAGGAAATAAGATGTTTCTGTTCAACCACCTCCCAATTTGTAGCACTTTATTACAGCAGCCCAAGCAGACAGACAACAACCACCTCCTTTTTCTTTAATGGGTCAAGATGACCTCTGTGAGAATTTGGTGATGTGGGAATTTTTCATGACATTATCATTTTATTAAATAAGATGCAAAAAAAGGAATATTTTTTCCCATCTTTCTCCAATAAAGTCATCTTGAGGATCAGTTTTTAAATGTCCTTACATGAAAAAAAAATGTGTGTGTGTGTGTGTGTGTGTGTGTGTGTGTGTGTGTGTGTGTGTGTGTGTGGTGCTAGGAGGGGAACCCAGGGTCTTGCACATGCTAGGCAAGGGCTCTACAGCTGAGCTATACCCCTAGTCCCTGAAATGAAATTTAAGCAGAATTCAGCTTTCTCAAGCCCTTTTAGTCCCATGAAGAGTTGCATTTGAGCAATTAAAATATTCAGACTTGTGCCATAACCTAAACACTGAACTTCATTTAAAGTCAAAGTGTTTCCCCACCCAAAGCCTCCAGGGAAGATGGTGAGTATAGCTGGCTTGCTTTCAGTCTCCCTGGTTGATCGTTTAGCCCTCCTCCTTTGCCCACCAGCACCTGTTTCTGGACTTTTCCAGGGCTGGGTCAGTAGGGAGAGGATTAGGTTTTAGGGCAGTCTTCCACACAGTTGTCCTCTAGTCCTGAGGCCCCTTGAGTGGCAGATATATGGAGTCCACCCTGTCTCTGGCTTCATGCTTTTATGATCTACCCATGGAACCCCCAGCTGGGAATCTCCACCTGGACTATGACCAGCACTAGGCCCCTGGATGTCCATCCCTGTCCTGAGTCTCTGCAGAAGTCCTTTCTTAGGCAGGTTCTTCTCAAGATGTCTCCAAGCCATCTCCTTCCCATGCAGCTATTGGATCCATGGGGAAAACACAAGTGTTTTGATCTTGCTGTGGGTAAAAAGTAACTCCACTCTGATAAAACCCTTTTTCTGGCTTCTTGGGCATCTCAGTCCCTTGTGACAGTGAGAATCAAGTACTAGTCCATCAAATTCCAGGGGACATAAGTCCATACGGTGAACCCCTGGAATGCCCTACTTCCACTATTTGCCTTTATTTGAGTGGGAAATCTGTTTTCCTTTCCTCATGTGGGGGAACAGGCATATTCACATTAGTTCTTTACAAGATCTTCTCTCCACTCTAATTCCTCATCTTTCACAGGCTGGAGGGTGGCATGGGTTTTTCCCTAATATAGTTTCATAATCTCCTAGACTGTGGAGACACTTGGCATCAAGTCTATTGCCAAGGGGCTTTGTCTTCCA
>VMDO01003584.1:22954-133762 GCA_007922755.1 Pedetes capensis
AGGGGAAACACTATTGTCAGTGCTTCTCTGCTGTTCATAGGGTTTTCAATGGCAGATTGATTTTTGGGAGGGGGTTGCCAGGTCCTTCTCCCAAGCCTACAGCTTCTGGTGTTCCCAGGCGGTCTCCCATCCAGGTACTAACCAGGCCCGACCCTGCTTAGCTTCCGAGATCTGACGGGATCGGATGCTACAGGGCTACAGCTGCAGGCTTGTCTTCCATAGTAGATCTCATTTTTGCATTCTTTGTGCTATGAGCCTGAGTATAAATCTCTAGTCCATGGGTCCAGTTGGAATACAGGCTCCTCCTAGCTGACTGGCACAACCAGTAATTCCTATAACTTGCACTTTTCTAGGGCTTAAGAACCTGCAGATTCAAGTAGAGAAATCCCAGTGATAACCACCCTCATCTCATTGACCCATGTCTCCACCTGCTTAAGTAAGGTGCTCCCCCTCTGAAGAGGCCCCTCAATTATTTGAGAGTCTCTGGGAAGTTCCCATTTATGAAAGACAGTGTAGCTGGTCCTGCTGGGCACCACGGCTGCACTACTGGCCCTTGGTGGGCATTTACCTGATGTGACATTTTATATCCAGCTCCTAACACACCTGAAATATTTCAAGACAATGATGGAGCATAAGGCCACATGAAGAGACAAAGGAACGTTTTTTAAGGGCTTTGTGCTCTAACATGTGAATCTAAGCAATGTGGCTTGTGCCCAGTGGCTGTAGTGCAATGTTTCATACTTATACCCACCATATACACCTGTCATAGAACTCAGACCAGGGGCCCACATCTCCCTCAATTCCCGCATTCTAAAGTTTAGGCAGCCTGCAGCTATACCATGGTGGCATCTGATCCTGTCAGATCTCGGAAGCTAAGCAGGGTCAGGGAAAAGGACCCGGCAACCCACTCCCAAAATTCAATCTGCCATTGAAAACAGCACTTAACAGCAGAGAAGCACTGACAATAGTATTTCCCCTGTTGTACATGTAGGGTTGCTATGAGTCGGATACCGACTCGATGGCACCTAACAACAACAATAAGCAGGGTCAGACCTGGTTAGTACTTGGATGGGAGACCACCTGGGAACACCAGGTGCTGCAGGCTTGGGAGAAAGATCTGGCAACCCACTCCCAAAAAACAATTTGCCATCGAAAACCTTGCAAATAGCAGAGAAGCACTGACAACAGTGATTTGTCTGTTGTACAGAGGGTCACTTTGAGTCACATATTGACTTGATGGCACCTAACAAAAAAAAAAGTTTAGGGGAGCTGAGTGCAGTGGCACACACATGTAATCCCAGTGACTCCAGAAGCAGAAGATTGTGAGTTCTAGGCCAGGGAAAGCTTGCCTAGCTCAGTGGGACCCTGACACGAAATGTAAGTCTAGAAGAAGCTTTAGCTATGAACTTAAGTAAGTAAATATAAGTAAGTAAGTAAATAAATAAGTAAGTAAATAAATGGGCTAGGGGTGCAGCCCAGTGGTAGAGCACTTGCAAAGTATGGGCGAGGCCCTGAGTTCAACCCCTTGTTGTTGTTGTTAGGTGCCCTCGAGTCAGTATCCGACTCATAGGGACCCTCATAGGGTTTTCAGTGGCTGATTGTTTCGGGATTGCCTTGGGAGTGGATTGCCAGGTCCTTCTCCCATTTTTGCAGTGCTGGGAATTGAACTTGGGACCTGAGAGACTGCAGCACAGCGCTCTACCCACTGAGCTAAATCCTAGCCCCCAAGTTCAACCCCTAATTACTACTAAATAAATACATAAATACATAAATAAATAAATAAATTACAGGAACCTTGCTTTTTTTCACAGCTCTTCTCAGGCCCTGGCAACCCTTAGCCTAGCTGGCCCCAGGACTTTCAGGCAATAGTCTTTAAGGGAGAAGGATCTACAACAGAAATGTCTTGAGGGATATTCAAGGTCCCCCGCAGCAGCAGAACCAGTGGGAACCGGCTTGCACATGCACAGAGTTTGCCGTTCTGGCCCACACCTCACACCCCTCACCTAAGCCCTGTCCCGGGAATGTGCTGGAAGCGCTATCTTTGAATGATGAGCTGAAAGCCATGGAGCTGCCAGGCTCTGAGGCTGGTGTGGTAAGGCAGGCTGCCAGGCGTGGGTCTGGGCCTCGACGTGGATTCTGAATGCGGCTCTGTGCTGCGCGGTCAGCTTTGCTCTCTTCCAACCTCAAATCTCAGTGCTGTACAGCCGGAGACATCCTGAACCTGTCACAGCATGTCGGCGCAAAGGAAACCACATGAAAAGAAACTCCCTTGAGCCGAGGCTGGGCTGGCCTGGGTTGTTTGTTTGTTTTATGTGTTGTTTTCTTTTAATGCTTTTCAGGATCAAAGCCCTTGACTGGATTTTTTGGTGCAGTGGTGAGAAATTTTGTCTCCAAGCAAAGGTCATTGGATCAGACTTTTGGATTTAGTGACGGTGGAGGCTATAATTTTTCTTGCTGGCAGCATTTGGCCACTGGAGAAAATTATAAAAGAGACATTGTGCCTCCCTGGTGCATAGGCTGAGACCAAGGAAATAGATTGAATGGAAAGTGACGCTTAGCCCACTTCAAGTTCAAGCTGTTTGCCCAAATGAGGGCAAAACAACTCTGAGGGCCAAGGAGAAGCATCCATGCAATGAATCCATGGTACTGGAGTTTTTAACCCTGCTCATAGGACTTAATGCTGAAAATCATCCCTAGGTTAATGTTCGACATAGAAATGTGACTCAACAGGTTGGGCAGAGTCACTTAGCAATCACAGGTGGCATTAAATGGTGACACTGGCCTCTGCCATGATGGTTTTGGCATGCAGTCCATCTAAAAATTCTTGGGCCCCTGAGCTGGCCTGTGCCCAACTGGCCTGGTACTGGGTTTGACTTGGGTGAGCTGTGACGTGGATGAACTAAACCCAAGGGGCTGCGGGGGCTGCTCTCTGGTGACAGTCAGAAAGCCCAAGCACAGGGGGCTGGACAAGTATAGCTGAAGCTCAGGGCCAGGACACAGTGGTGGGTAACAGCCGCAGAGTCCAACCTGGCCTGCTGCCTCCTGTAGTGGGCACTGGTGTGGGGCCCAGGTGATGACAGGTGGGGAGGCTGTAGATGCGAGTGACAGCCCTTTCCACGACGGCAGTCACTGTAGGTCTGCAGGGTGGAAGGGACCCTAGGTGAGGTCAGACACTGGCCTCCTGTGATGTCAGAGGCAGCTCCCACTGGAACGACAATATCCAGCGGTTGCTTTTACCTGGTTTTAAGCTAGAAAACATATGTCACGCCTGCAGGACTTTGGAAGCTCCGTTCACAATTGCTCTGTAGCCCCCAGCCCTGGGATCAAATGACTTCCACAGAGGCAAGGCAAATTCTCCTGCCAGCAGCTGCAAAGGGCTGTCAAAGCCTGCCAGCCATCGCTGGCGGCCTCGTGTAGGTGCCAAGGACTAGAAAATTGCCCTCTTTCCTGACAGAACGCTGCTTTCCTCCCATTGCCAGCTCAGCATTAATCCTTACTCCTCGATGATGAAATGAGGGACACAGGGGCTTCGCCTCCACACAATGGTGGCTCTGAGGACGCTGGATACCAAGCTGTGAAGGGCAGGACCCTGGGTGCCAAGAGACCCCAGGCCTTGGTCCTGGTCATGAAAGCAGCACTCTTCTCCATACGACCTTGGCTGTGCCCTTCACTGTGCCAGCCCAGAGGGAGTCCAGAGCCTGCCCAGAGGAGGTGGGGATGGACTTGAGCTCCAGTCACGTGGGCCATCAAACTGGTCATGGGTGAGACAGCCTTGGGTGCAGGGCTGGTGGACCCACTCGGCCTGGCAAAATGCTGGGCTGTGCCTGCTGGCTTTGCCTTGAGGGTCATGATTTAGGGCTTGGGGGAGATACCAAGTATGAATACCCCAAATCCGAAGGGTAGGAGTCATTGGTAATAGCAATGTCTGCTGTGGCCTGGCCCTGGGAAGGCAGGTGCTCCTGGGTGTGCCTGATGGCTGTCCATCTTTGCAGCTTGATGTCACACTAAGCCTATTAGAATGAAGTGGCCACAGCCCCTTAGAACACATAGCAGTGTGTTCTAAGTCTTTTGCCAAACATATGTATGGAGGACATTGGTATGATCCTATCATCCTTTTATGACAGATAAGAACAGCCCTGAGGTTTGTTCAGGGTCTAAGGCCAAACTTTAGGGAAGCCCAGGCTGGAGGCTGATCATCTGGCTCTGTTCACAGCTCTCTCTCTTCCCTATCTCTTCCCTCGCACCCCCTCTCTATTCTCTCCACTCATTAATCCACACTGGCTTGGCCTAAATGGCATGAAGTATGCAGACTTTTCAAGCCACCCTCAAAATGAGACCTCTTTCATACATGTCACCTCTCACTCTGGGAAACCAAAGCAGTACCATAAAACTCTTTTTCTTCCAAAACTAAGGTGCTAATAATACAAATAAACAACTATAACTATGCATATGCATTATTTATTGTCTATAGCAAGGTCCGATCCTGTCAGATCTCAGAAGCTAAGCAGGGTCGGGCCTAGTTAGTATTTGGATGGGAGACCACCTGGGAACACCAGGTGCTGTACGCTTAGGGGAAGGCAACCCACTCCCCAAAAGCAGTCCACCATTGAAAACCTTATGAACAGCGGACAAGCACTAACAATAGTATTTCACCTACTGTACCTAGGGTCACTACGAGTTGGACACCGACTCGACAACACCTAACAACAACAACATAGCAAGGTGAAACTGATTTTCAATTTAAGTTCATAGCTGAAGCTTTTTCTAGACTTATGAATGATAGGGCTTGGATTTTGACCCTCTGACCTTATTCTCACAGCCACTTCCATCCATAATTAGAGGCCTTTTCAAGCCAAGGAGTAAAAATAATATGAGTGTCTAAGTAATAGAGAATGAAATAGCTGGGGAGAGGGGAATAATTAGAACAAATGATGGGGTAGAGGTGTAGCTCAGTGGCAGAGCACTTGCCTAGAATGTGGGAGGCCCTGGGTTCCATCCCCAGGACCAAAAACAAAAAGAAAACGTATGCAGATCAAAAAAACAAAACAAAACAAAACAAAACCTCACAAAATAAAACATATTTGGGGGATGGATAAGGTGAGTATATATCACATGGTGGCTGTCCCCTATCCTTACAAGGTGGTGGCTGTGGATCTGGCCAGGGCAGGTCTCTAAAGATCCCTCTGGGCTCTTCTCTGCTCCACATTTTAATCTTTTAATTTTTAAAAATTTTTCCTTGAATGGAACATTTCCACATAGGTGAAACTCTCCTAGCTCCTTATTTCTGGAGCATTGTTGTCAGGCGCCATCGAGTCAGTGTCCGACTCATAGCCACTCTACGTACAACAGGTAAAACAGTATTGCCAGGGCTTCTCTGCTATTTATAGGGTTTTCAAAGGCTGATGGTTTTTTGGGGAGTGGGTTGCCAAGTTCTTCTCCCAAGCCTACAGCACCTGGTGTTCCCAGGCGGTCTCCCATCCAAGTACTGACCAGGCCTGACCCTGCTTAGCTTCCAAGATCTGACGGGATTGGACACCACAGTGGTTCGGCTGTAGGCACTCAGAGCATTATGTAAAGAAAAACGAAATAAGCTGTGTGCAGAAAATGCTATTGGTCTACTCAGAGCCTTTCCTGATAGACGCACCTGCCTGTGTCTCATTTTCCTGTTTCTGTACGGCTAAAATTCCTCCTAAGCAGGGTGGACAAAAGAAGCGGAAAGAGATCCCTCCCCACATATGAAGAAATGAGCCTGTGACCTTTTAGCACGTCTTTTCAGCTTGTCCCAATTCCATCCCATTTTCCTGAATGGCTTGTTTAACTTTCGGAGAGTATCAGCTGTACCGTGGTATAAATAATATTTGAACAAGAGACAGATTATTAAATTGCCAACTAAAAAGGCATTTAAAAAATACCCCATTACCTTGTTTAAATAGCCCTTGCATTAGTGCGCTTGGAAACCTCTTCATATTAAGTGGTTATTTTAAAACAACACTCATTGTTCCATAGGAGGTGCCTGGTTCCAGCCTGACATTTAGCACTTGGAGGAGCGTAGAGACTCGAGAAGGCCTTATCAATGCACAGACAGGGCACTAAAAGTCAGGTGGGCTGCTTTAGCCTAGAAACTACAAGCCGTGGCTGTAGAATGAATGAGGGCTCCAGTTAAGTGCTTAGAGTATTAAGAGAACCTGCAAACAAAGCGCACACCATTAGCCAAATTGATGCCAGCTTTTGACGATCTGCAATGTGTACTTATGGCTTGGTCTTTGTGAGAAGTGTGTGTGTGTGTGTGTGTGTGTGTGTGTGTGTGTGTGTGTGTGTGTGTGTGTGTTTTAAAGAGAGGAGGGGAAATGACCTAAGTCTTCTCTGGAGTACAGTAGAGTAAGAAGGGGTAATGAGTCAAGGCCAATAAGCATTTCTTAACATCTGATCCCCTGCCTCCCCCACAACCCAATTAACTGTCAGAGACTAGCAGAAAGGGAAGAACAGCTCTCTCTGGCTGAGAAATAGCTGACTCGTGCTCAGCAGACAACCAGAAAGTGCTAATAAAATGGCACTAGACCAGTAAGTGGCTTTTTGCGAATTTGAAACTGCAGAAGTCAGCCTTTGATCTCCTGCGAGAATAAGGGATGGATATTTAATTATTCGTTTCTTCAATTAACTTAGAAAAGTAGATGGAAGGAAAATAACCATCCGTTGGGTAAGACGTGATCCTTTTCAAAACACTTTTGCTCCCACTGTCTTGACTGGAGAGGAGTGAGAGGACCAGGAACTAAGAACAGCTGTTCCCTGTTGAGACAGGATCTTACCATGTAGCCCAGGCTGTTTTCAAACCTGCCATCCTCCTGCCTCAGCCTCCCTCGTGCTGGGATTACAGGCATGTGCCACCATGCCTGGCTTCACATACAGTTTCTAAGTACCTAAATGCTAGCTCACAGTGCTGGGGTTTAGCTCAGTTGGCAGAGTGCTGCTCTGTGCTCTTAGAGGCCTTGGGTTCGATCCCCAGCCCTGTAAAAATGGGAGAAAGACCTGGCAATCCACTCCTGAAGCAATCCCAAAACAGTTAACCATCAAAAACCCTATGAATAGCAGAGAAGCCCCGATAAAGTGCCAGGCATCACAGTGTCAGGGAGTGTTTCCTTCTGTTGCACATAGGGTCATCATGAGTTGGACCTGTCTCGATGATACCTAACAACAACAAATGCTAGCTCAGTTGGTAGTTTTCTGCTCTGAGCTCTCTGAGGCCCTGGATTCCATCCCTAGCACTGCAAAAAATGGGAGAAGAACATGGCAGCTCACTCCTGAAACAATCAGCCATTGAAAATCCTATGAGGGTCACTATGAGTCGAACTTGACTCTACCGCACCTAAGAACAACAAATGTAGTTTCTCCTTTGAGTCATACACTGATATTTCTCTGTGATGATAGTTTATAATGCAAGACAAATGTCAGTCAGGACTGCTGAATACCACATCTTTTCAAAGAGCCATTTCTGGAAAACGTAAATCATCTCATTTGGTATAATGACAGATGTTAACACGGCAAACATTCATTTTTTACCTCACGCTCGATAATTCCCAGCAGCCTCTTCACCTTTACACTTTCTGCAGATTTTAGAGACCACAGAAAGCCCCCTAAATCACTCCCCTTCTCTGCTAAGAAATGATTCAGTAAGGATTTCCCCCAAGGGTAATCTCCCGGTTCCCCATAGTTCTGACAAAGGAGCCAGAAGGAAACATCCAGAAGTCAGAAGTTCTTCCATTGGACTCCATTTGATTAGACTAGCTTGTGGAGGAGAGGGTGTCATAGACTCACAGATAAGATCAAAGGGCCAAATTCAGCAAACAGAAGTTTCTCTAGGAGCTGTGCTCTGAGTTGAGGCAGATATTTTTCTATCAAGACAGCAAGGGAAGGACAGAGCCAGTAAAAATTATATTCCTGGGGCCTCTTCTTTCATTGCCATTAGTGCATTTATTCCATGGAAATTGTTACCTTTAGGGTAATTATGTACACACCCTGACATAATGGCAGCCACACCCGGGTATGAAATATCATCACTTTGTATGTGCACTTTGGAAGAAACCAGCGAAATTTGTGGAAGGCCCTGGAGTATGAAGAACCTGATATCTTTGGGAGTTTTACCTCCCCAAAGTTGTTGCTTATTATTTGATTTTTCCACAGGGGAAAAGAGGCATTTGTCTTCTATGCTTTGACATTGAACGAGAGGTAGATATACTGCTAATTTTGTTGCAATATTAGATTATCTGGGGATTGTTTATTTTTCCATTGCTTCTCTGACAACTCAGAAAAGATCAGGAATCCTGGTTTTCACTGAGTGTGTAGCTCCTCAATTCCTAGCCCATTTGCAGTCCTGGAAGGGTATGTTTGCAAAGTGTGCATGGGAAGTGGTCAGTGTATTTTTCCCCAAATGGACTATGACCTTCCAAACCAGCATCAAGATCTTTCTCAGGATGTTCTCTGTGCACAGTGCCTGTGACATAATCGATGACCTGGGCGTTTGATTTCATCTTCTGCCCTCTCAAGCCCGAAATACCAAGTTCCCTTCTTGCAACACACTGAGTCAGGTTTTCATGGGCTTGTCCTGCTTTGCTATCTGGGACTGGAATCAAGTCTGACATTCAAAACAAAGCACACTGTCGTCATTCCTATAGAACAATTAAAGCCCGTAAAAGTGGAACCAGGACTTCTGTCGCCATAAAGGGCAGACAGGTTTCTTTGGTCCCTTTTTTTTTTTTTTTCAAACAACACTCTCAGTCTTGGTAATCAGGACATGGTTTGCTGGCTAGAAGAGGTAGAGCGCTGAGTCATCCTTTGGAGCATTAGAAACCTTGGGGTTTGGGGAGGCTGCCTACAGGAGGCTGGTACTAGATGGTCCTTCCTTGTCGGGGTCACATCTACTGAAATCTCACAGGTGCATGCCCTGTGTTGTATGGGGAAATGCTACCTCTCCAGTGATTTCAAATTGCTAGGATTATGTGGGTAGGGGGTGGATTTAATTAAAGCCAGGGTTACCCCAGGAGTGGAAAGAGCATGCGCTTTGGAGGCTAAGGAATTTGGTCCTCTCACTCTCTGGTTCTCAGTGGCTTCCCCTGTAAGTAAATTCTAGATGATAAGAACTAGTGCCTCATGGGGGAATGTGATTATTACATCAGATACCATAATAACTACTTTCCCTTCCTTCCTTCCTTTCTCCTTTCTACGTCCCCCCTTCCATTTCTCCTTTCCTCCTTCTCTTTCCTTTGTTCCTTCTTCCCTTCCTTCTTCCTTTTGGAAAGAAGTATTTGGGAAAGACAGTCTTTAAAAACACATCTTCTAGAGCCAGAGAACAGTTGAAGTCCTTAGAATCTATGAATAGCACCACTGTGTTGAGTACCTACTGTGTGCTTTACACTTTGCTTACAGTTTCTCATTTACCCTTTCCAAGGTTTCTGCACTCTGGAGTTCAAAATCATGGCTTTTTACAGATGAGAAATTGGAGTTTCAAGCAAATTTGGAGACTTATCAAAAATCTTAACCTTAGATCATGCTGGCTCTGAGATCCAAAGCCAGATTCATCTCATTTCCAAGTTCATATTCTTTCTACAGGTCCAAGTTGCAATGAATAAAAAAAGATCATATATTCCAGTGCAAATCTGAAAGAGAAGGGAAGTCAGGTGGACTAGATCAATGGTTACCAAACATTTGCATCAAAGAGAAATGTGGGATGTTTATCAAAATGAAGAACCCCCTGGACCAGCCCTGGAGGTGATGACTTGGCATTTTTTGAGGGGAACCGTGGACTCTGTATTTTGACAAATATTCCAGGGACATTGGGTTTGGGCAATCTCAGCTCACAGTTAAGAAACACACAGGTGGAGACGTTGTTTGTTAACATCATCTCATATCCTACCTCCAAGGTGCAAAAATGGTACACACTCAGAGCAAACCATTTGTTCTCTGGGGATGACGCAGTGCCAAGGAAAGGTGGAAACCCTGGTGCTGTGTTCTCAAAATATCTCAACGCTCCTATCTTTTAGGTAATGTGGAAAAATTGGGGCTGGCTCTGGCCCAGGACGGTCCTGGTGCTTGGAGAATCACTTCCATAATGCCAGTTCTTAGAGCCATGAATAACAACTAGCAATCGATGCCCAAGAGCTAAATAGTGAACTGAAGATATGAACTAGATTCAGACTGTCTTGAACTTTATAGATGGTTGGATTTCTCCTCTTTTTTTCTAGAAAATGCGTGGAAGAATACTACTAAATAAAAGAGAAGACTTGGATGGGAAACTTAGATGGGAAGGGGGTGGGGGGGAAGCATAGGGGAGGGTAAGGGGTAACCTATATGAATAATGTTTATCAAATTGCATATATGAAAATTGTCACAATGAAAAGCATGTCAAAATGAATCACATTATGATGTACATTAAAAATTTCTAATAAAAAAAATGCTTGGAAGAATGTTGACTCATTTGAACTCTGGACACATTCATCATGAATGACACATTCTCATCACCAGGAGCTCTGGAACAAGGCTAAGTGCACCTCTGCATTGGTGATATCATGCACCTGCCTGCTGGTGGGGCTGCATCTGATGTGTGGGCACTGGCCTGCAGCACCCCAGACCATTCTCTCAGAAAGGGTCTGCTTCCAAATGCAGGTATTTATGGCCTGCTTTACCCTGGAATGCAGGTTCCTTGGACAGGGGTCTCAACTTTGCTTGAATCAGAATCCCCTGGAGTCTTACTCAAACACAGACTGCTGACCAGGCCCTAGATTCTGACAGCAGTTCTAAGGACTCCCACATGTCTGCCAGCTGCTTGTGCTGTGAGGGCTTCCACGTTGCTATTCTATGATGCTGAAAGCTATGCCACCAATATTTCAGATACCAGCAGGGTCACCCATGGTGGACAGGTTTCAACTGAGCTTCCAGACTAAGACAGACTAGAAAGAAGGACCCAGAAGCCCCACTCCCAAAACAATTAGCCATTGAAAACCCTATGACTAGCAGAGAAGCACTGTCAACTATAGTGCCAGAAAATGAGCCCCCCAAGCTGGAAGGCATTAAAGAATTCACTGGGGAAAAGTTATCTCCTCAAAGTAGAGCCTACCTTAATGACAGGAATGGGGTAAAGCCCCTGGGTCCTACTTTTGTTGATGTGGCACAACTCAAAATGAGAAGAAGACAGTGGCTGAGACATTGAGTTTAAACATAACAAGATTGTGTGCATGGTACAGTATTGGGTAGCTTCTTTCCACTGTATGTAGGGTCTCTATGAGTCAGACCCAACTCAAATGCACCTAACAACAACAACAACAGCAGGAACAACATGTGTTTGTTCTCATTGTTTAGAAGTTAGCATGGCCTTTGTTTGCAAGGGGCAGAAATTATTCATCCCACTGAAGCTGGATTAAGAAAGAGGGATGGGATTCACTTAGTAATATATGTTACTTTATAAGTCAGAAGTATTCAGGGTTCCAATGTGGCTTGTTCTGGAGCTCCAATAAAATCATCAGCACATAGTTTCTGTTTCTTGGCTCTACCTTTACTACTGAAGGGCTAAATAATCTTCTCATTGTGACAGTTGAGGTCTGATACCCACCTTTTTTTTATTTTTTGTGATATTGGGGGTTGAAACCAGGGCCTCGTGCTTGCATGATTTGCAAGTGCTGTACCACTGAGCTGCACTCCTAGCGCCCCCCGCCCCTCCCCCCTTTTTTTTTTACTTTTTGAGACATCGCTAAATTACACAGACTGCCTCTGCTCTCGAACTTGCGATCCTCCTGCCTCTGCCTCCTGAGCCACTGGGATTATAGGTGTGTGCCACTGCACCCAGCTCAATGCCCACCTATTAACCAATCCCTGAGGCTTTCTCAGGCCACTTGGGCTAAGATTAAGTGCAGGTGGATTCCAAAATGGAAACCAGAACTCTTTCTGGGGGAAGAGAAATGAACAGATGAACTCCAGTCATAAGATCCTACTACTGACTTAGGCTTGCCATGTTAATTAAGTCATTGAAACTTTCTGGACTTCAAACTACTCTTCTGTAAAATGAAGGAGTTCTAAACATATAAATGCAGTGAGAATCCCAGCCGCAGCCTAAATTGTGTCTACTCTCAGGATTCAAACATGACTGGTCATGTGTGAGAAACTGAGGAAAGAAGCCATGGAGGATCCTAAGGAAAAAAAAGAGGCCAGATAGAATAATCAAGAATCATATTTTGCATCACCTGGATCTCCTATCAGATCCTCTGAGTCAGCTTCCCATTGCTATAGCAAATACCTGAGTAATCAACTTATCAAGAGAAAGTTATTTGGGCTCCAAGTTTTGGCAGTTTCAGTCCATGATCAGTTGGGATGGTGCTTTTAGGCCAGTGACAAGGTGGCACCGAATGGAGCAAACACATGGCAAAGCAAGGTCACTCACCTCATGTCCAGGAAGCAAAAGAGAGAAAAAAGAAGATGCTGGGGTCCCAGAACCCCTTTCAATGACCTAAGACCTCTTACTATGTGCCACCCCTTAAATGTTCCACAACGTCCCAATACCATCACCCTGAGAAGCAAACTTTTAAAACATGGGTCTTTGGAGAACATTCCATATGCAACTATGTTTGTTGTTGTTGTTAGGTGCCATCGAGTTGGTGTCCAACTCATAGTGACCCTATGTACAAAAGAAAAAACACTATTGTCAGTGCTTCTCTGCCATTCATAGGGTTTTCAGTGGGTGATTGTTTTGGGGAAGTGGGTTGCCAGGTCCTTCTCCCTAGCCTACGGCACCTGGTGTTCCCAGGTGGTCTCCTATCCAAGTACTAACCAGGTCTGACCCTGCTTAGCTTCCGAGATCTGATGGGATCGGATGCCACAGTGGTACAGCTGCCGGCCTACCCAGCTATAGCAGTCCCCATATTCCAACGATGCCTCTGAAATCCACTCTAAACAGTAACAGCTATAAATAAAACTCAGAAGAGATGTCTCACTAAATTGCTATAAAACTGTGTAACTGAGAAGGGGAAGAGAAACTTTTTCCTCTGTCTTTCACCATAGCATGCCAGGCAGCACTGGTGTGTTGAAGTCTCTAGAACATCTACTCCAACTAAATATACAAAGGAACAAATAAAAATCTCCCTAACCCCACACTGGAAACTTGCAAGCAACCTCTGCCAACCAACTTTTCAAAAACCTTAGGATCTGAACTCCTGGTTAAAGATAATAGTTTGAAAATATGCATTTAACTCTAGTCTCTCCTAAAACACCACTAAGTTGTTAGAAGGGAATTACCAGAAGGCCCACAAGGGCAAAAGAAAAGAAGGTGATAGTAACTGAATTTTGCCAGCTGCACAGTTCAAGAATGGTAACTGACTTAGAAGACCAAAGAACCCTGGATGCTATTCTCTAACTAGGAAAGACAAATATAACCATATTTATACCAAAGATGGCCCCCTAACAGCTTAGAGAATGATGGTACCAGGTGCCTCTGGAAGTGGGGTGGTGAGACTCACTAAGGACTGGTTGAAAGTGTGTAAGGTATAAAACTAGATCCTCTGCCTCATCCCATGCAGCTAAGTGGCCATGTTTTTCTATCCAGCAGAACACTGGAGCTTCATTCTCTGCATGGGATAACAAGCCGCAAGACACCAATTCCGTACAGATCTGACTGCTTCACCAAATGTTAACAGCCCACAGCCCTTTTCACCTTGCCAGTTCCCAAATGGCAACCAGCCAGACTGTCCATCAAAATAGGAGAATAGAATCTGACCAGGCCAGAACAAAAAGCTTCCAGACTGGTGTTGTTCAGCTACACTTTCCCACAGTGAAGCCCATGGTAACAAGTCCCTCCTATATTCACAGAGCAGCCCCTCAGCTGGTTTTAATCTCTGATGTTAAATAAAAGCAGAAAGCCTAGCATTGACAGACATCTGAGCCCCGCCATTCAATACATAGGGTACATATTTATTGGTAAATGTTTCCTTCCAGGAGATGACAAACTCTAAGAAAGCATGACCAAGATCCACCGGTGTGTATATGGGTAGCACAGAACTACTCAATAATGTTGTTGTTGTTGTTAGGTGCCGTCGAGTCGGTATCCGACTCATAGCAACCCGACATACAACATGCGAAACACTATTGTCAGTGCTTCTCTGGTGTTCATAGGGTTTTCAATGGCGGATTGATTTTTGGGAGTGAGTTGCCAGGTCGTCTCCCAAAGTCTACAGCACCTGGTGTTTCCAGGCAGTCTCCCATCCGAGTACTAACCAGGCTTGACCCTGCTTAGCTTCCGAGATCCTATGGGATCAGATGCCACAGAGTTACAACTGCAGGCACTCAATAATAGGTGTCTGATATACTCTTCCACACATGGATAAGTGAGTGAGCAAATAAAGAATAGGTGAAATCTGAAAGAAGTAATATGGCAGAAGCTAATTGGTGAAAATAAATGACAAACCAATTTGAATGTATCTGGAGGACCATCAGCAATACTTAGAGAAAAGAGGACTCTGTAAGGTGAACTGGAGGGCCTGTCTGGGTAGGTAGGAACGGGAACATAAATTTAGCAATATTGATGTTAATGAGATTTCATTTGCATATAAGAGGAAGCTAACGAGTGCTGATGACATTTGAGTGATTTCAATAGCGTTGTTTTTGTTCGCCAGATGTTTTTTAGGTGCCACATTCTTGGCAAAGCACTTTGTGTGCATTGTTTTTTTCTCCATTACTAGGAACTAAATCCAGGCCCTTGTACATAATCAGCAAGTTCTCTACTACTGAGTTACAAGCCCGTTTCTATATACATTGTCCTAATTAAAGCTTACAACCATCCTGTAAAGTAGGTATTACTCCCATTTTAAAGATAAGGAAACTGAAGTTCAGAAAGATTGAATCATTTTTCCAAGCTAACCAGTGAGAAAGCTGGAATTCAAACATCTGTCACCTGCCTCGAAAACCCATTTTTTCTCCCCCACCCCAACAAAAGGTGTCCTTTTCACTTGGTATAATGTAAGCCTCCTCCTACTTCCTAAATACTCCCTGGAAACATGATTTTTATTTACCATTCCCTTTTGACCCGTGAATTACACTGTAATTTATTTCACTAGTTTTCTAATGTTATAGAATTAATGAATCCATTTTTTTTTCTTTTTTTAATGTTACAAATAACACTACATAGAACATCCTGGCACATAAAAATTGTGCATGCGTCTCTCATTATTTCCTTAGGAAAAACTCCTGGAATTGTTCTTACTTCAAAGACTGTAAACATGTTGAAGGCTTTGATAGGTATGGTTGAAACGCCCGAGGGAAAGTTTGTACACATGTCGACTCCCCCAGCTGTGGAGGACATGTCCTTTCATCACACGGCTGCCAACACCAGGAATTGGCAATCCTTCTCGGTCTTTGACAGTCTGGTGTAAAACATGGTGTCACTCTTTCATTTGCATTACCTTGATTGATAGTGAGGTTGAAAGCATTAACTATATGCTTATTGGATTTCTTTTGAGAATTGCCGGCACATCCTGTTATGGTTTGAATATGAAATGTCCCCCACAGGCTCCTATGTTGAGTGCTTGGTGTCTGGCTGGTAACACTATTTTGGGAGGTTCTGGAAACTAAGAGAAGGGCTGTAGCTAGAGGAAGCAGGTCCTTGGGGGTGGGCCCTGGGCTCTCTTATCCCTGGCCCCTTCTTGTATTGCCTCTTCTCTCTGCTTCCTATCTACCAGGAGGTGAAGAACTTCCTCTGCCATGGGAGCCCACCACCATGATGCTCTACCCAAGCACGTGGGGCAAAGGAACCATGGACTGAACCCTCTGAAACCATGAGCCAAAATAAATCTTTCCTCATTTTAGTTATTCGCTCAGGTATTTTAATCGTAGCTAAACAAAAGTAATTAATACACACCTCTTGCCTATTTGTTCCTTGGGTTGCTCAATTTTTCCTTGCTAATTTACATTATGCTGGGGTTTAGTTCAATTGGTACGTGCTGCTCTGCACTCTCTGAGCCTCTGGGTTTGATCCTTAGCACTGCAAAAATGGGAGAAGGACCTAGCAGCCGACTCCTGAAGCAATTGTGAAACAATCAGCCATTGAAAACCCGATGAATAGCAGAGAAGCATTGACATAGTGCCAGGCATGGCACAGTGTCAGGGAGTGTTTTGTTCTGTTGTACATTGGGTCAATATGAGTCAGACCCAACTCAAAACTACCTAACAATAAACAATGATTACATTATGTCTTCATATAATAAGAATATCTTAGCTTATATGTAAAAGAAAATGTTATTTCCCCTCATTTGCCATTTATCTTTAAAGTTTTCTTCAACTCTAAGCATCTCTGGAATTTATAAATCTCTTTTCCTAAAAATGGTCAAGTTCATTCTCATTGTATGTGGACAGATATAATAATGCTAAATTTGAGAAGAAAGGTTTGTCAATGAGAGGGAAGAATGGGTTTTCTGGAATCTGGAGTAGAGATGTGTATGCATAAAGGAGACAGATATCAATGGATTATTGGTCCATCTCTGTTGGAAAAACAGAAAGGAAATGGAATGTATGTAACCGAAAAGGTAGAGAGGGGAATAGGGAAAGCAATAAAGGATGCCAAATAGCTCTGAGTAACTTTGTAAAAATCTTTATAGCCTCCATGTAAGAAAATTAAAACACAGTTCCCTCAAGGCATTGGGTCCAGGACTCCCACTGATACCAAAATCCCTACATGCCCAGCTCCTTTATATAAAATGCCATAGTATTTGCCTACATATATATATAGCCTACATATCCTTCTGTATACTTTATTTCATCTCTAGATTACATATAATTCCCTACACAATGTGAATGCTATGTAAATAATTGCTGTAGCATTATTTTGGGAATAATGACAAGAAAAAATATCTGTTCATATTCAGTACAGATGCAATTTTTTCCCAAATATTTTTTATCCATAGCTTGTTGACTGTGCAGATTCTCACCCTGCTAATATGGAGGAGCAATCGTACGTAGGGTCATAAGGAAAAGAGGGGGAAATAGGCATCTTAACGCTTTTTTTTAACATTATTATTTCATAGAGAAGCAGTTTCTTGAAGAGAATATTTAGAAGGGAACTTCCTCTCTCTGAGGGTTCCTGCATTGTTTGGTCAGTTTACAAATTTATACCAGGTATTATGGACAAGAAACAAACAAGAGCAGATCTTTTATGCACCCCATCCAGCATTCAGCAGCTTGTTAGCCAAAGTCCAATCACAAAGTTCATTTGGATCAACTCATTTCAGCATCTCTGAAAGTTTGTTTTGTTTACACTTAAGAGTTTAAACAAAGAGCACAAACATTAGCTTAGAAGAACAAACCATGTATAGAATGAACTATGCACCATTTACTAAGTAATCACAGATAACAGAAAGGTGTAGTACCGTACGTATTAACTGCTAACCTTTGAGGAATGAGTGGGGAAGACTTGGGCAATGTTCTTTTCCCATGCCAGCACTTAATATTTTCTTCATGCATGAGTCTATCTCACACTACTCTGTTTCCTCCCTTGATAGGAATTCCTGCTTCATGTTCCTTCTTCTATAGGGTTCTTTGTTCCCGTGATTAAAGTTTAGTCTTAAAATACAAACTCGTTAATTACCCATTCATTCAGGACTCTAGGCTGAGTTTTATTGAAGTGAATCTAGTTTCCCTCCATGGATTTATTTTATAAAACGTCTCCTCCATATTTTTCTACAGTATCTGCAGATTTGGCTGGGAATCTTTGTATTTGCTATTATAATGCTGCGATTCTGGTGCTTCTTTTTATTTCAAAGCAAATGCATTCTACCTTCTCTTAAAAATGCAGCCTTCTTTGTACTCCATCGTGGACAATGTTTTTAAATATTTCCTGAGTTTTTGGAGGGCTGACATGACATTTTAGCCTAACCTTGTCCCATCAATTATGTAAACATGATTTCATTGGTTATTTCCCTAGCCTGGCTTTTAAAAGTTCTTTCTCCTTGCCATGGCAAACAGGACCAGATGCGCTTTGCTTGCTAATCACTGAGTTTTACTTTTTAACTGAGCAAGCTCTGGTCGGGTGGCTGCACACCCTGCTTTATAGAGCAAGTTCCCTTTTTCCCTTGATTTACAACCCAAGGGGATAGCCTAGAGTGCAAACTTGACTTTATGAAACCCAAATCTTTCTGACAAAAGGATAAGCAGACATGATAGGCACCAGATCACTCTTGTCATATGGGATCTGAACCTTCCTCATCCCAGAAGGGGGTATGACAGCAAGAGGCAGTGTGGCGCTGTGATACCATCTCCCAGACATTCACCAAACTCAGACAAAAACAGAATGGACGCTAGGGACAGACACAGCCAGGGTGGAGTCAGACATCGCAACCATCTGTAAAGTTTGGACAAAAGTGACAAGCCAAAAGAGCACAAATGATGGATCAGGAACCATGTCCACACTTACAGCACATTCCAGAAGGGTTCATTTATTACAGTGCCCCATAGTTTGTAGAAGTTTGGAGACCTGGTCATTTCTTAACCACATTCTCAGAAAATTTTTAAATTCAGACTAGAGAAAAATGTGGAGGAGGCTTTTTATAAAATAAGTCCATGGGGAAACTAGATTCACTTCACCAAACCTCAGCCTACAGTCATGAATAAATGGGGGGATGTATTTGCTGCATAGAACAAGAGCACACTGTGGCCTGGGCTCCAGCTAGAACCAAATCTTCATCCAGAAGGGCTGGGTTATGGAAAACCCAAGGTAGGGCACATTCTGATCCACTGGTAACTTTTTTAAAGGCATCTATTACTTCCCCCACGTGTCTGTCAGCTTGTCATGCTGTGGGGACTTATATGTTGCTGTGATGCTGAAAACTACATCACCAGTATTTCAGATACCAGCAAGATCACCCATGGTGGTCAGGCTTCAGCGGAGCTTCCAGACTAAGACAGACTAGGAAGAAGGACCTGGCAGCCCACTCCCCAAACAATTAGCCATTGAAAACTGTATGAATAGCAGAGAAGCACTGTCAACTATAGTGCCAGAAAAAGATCTCCCGGGATGGAAAGCATTCAAGGAATGCGTTGGGGAAGAGTTGACTCTTCAAAGTAGAGCGAACCCCTTAATGATGGGAATGAAGTAAAGCCACTGGGACTGCCTTCTGTTGATGTGGCACAACTCAAAATGAGAAGAAACATAGTGGCTGCAACATTGGACTCAACATAAAAAGATCATGTGCATGGCACAGTGTTGGGTAGTGCTTTGCTCTGTGGTGCATAGAGCTGCTGTGGGTTGGATCTGACTTGATGGCACCTAACAACAACTTTTATTCATTACTGACTGCTGTTGAGACCCAAGCTCCTGCTTCTCCCTCACCAGGCCTCTCACCATATCCTCCTTGATAGTAGAATCTCTATTTTGCTCACTTTCCTCTCAGTGGTCAAGGCCCTGCAGGGAGACCTACAGCCCCAAAGGTGAGGTTGACTAGTATCAATGAATTGAGGTATTCTCAACCCCCTAGACAATGAAGTAGTTCGGAGCTGTGAAACTTAAGGGGATTGCTGCTAAAGGGCGTCTGAGGACAGACATGGAGGTATTTATGACTCCTAAGCCAGGGAGCCATCTGGCAACCATGGCTGCCACACCTAGGGGCCTGGAAACACACTTAGAAGGCAGTAAGAATAAAGGCACCTGGGACCTTGATGGAGATTTGAGATATCCAGACATAACCAAACATGAAAAGAGAAGTGTCTTTATAGTGTAAGATACCTGTCACTGAGTTCTCTTACTTGCAGCTGGAAGCATCCCTCTGCTACAGTTAGTGTTTAGTTTGGATACTGTCAATTGATAGACCCTTAACTTGTCATGTGTACTTTGTCTCAGAAAAATAGTGACTCCAATCTATTCTGGAACACGAGTTTTTTCTCTGTGATGTCATTATCAGTAGAAAACTTAGCTCAGTGCCTAATAGTTTCAGACACTGAATCAGTTTCAGAAGAGGGAAATTTATTCCCCTTTGCCTGTCAAGTCCAAAATTTAAATTTGATTTCATTTTCAGCTTTGGAGTTTTTGGCCCGTGGTGATCTGGTATTGCTCATTGAGCTCATTCAACTTACTAAAATTTATTCAACAGATATTTGCAACATCTGATATAATTAACACATATTTAAGAGCTATTTCATAAATAAGATTTCCCTATTGGGAAAGAGATTCTCATTTGGAATTCACCCCATTGCCTTTCTGTGAGCAACCAATGAATTTCTACAGTAAGTATTAGATTAACCAAAGTGAAGTGGTTGGTTTTATAGGATAAAAATAGCTAAGGACCTCAATTTTATATGATTCAACCTATAAAACCTATACTTAGTCACTCTTGTGTCATTGCAACTGTCTGAAAAAGCCTGAAGTATAAAGATGTGGCCTTAAAACGGATCTTTTCTATGCCATTGATGAAGTTTTAAAAGGCTCAACAAATGATTCCTTGAGCTCATTTCATTAAATTTTTTTCAAGATCAAAATTTCTGTGATTTTTCCTGACATGATCTTGCACCTGTCAATAGGAATGCTACATTTTTTGCTTAAATCTATCATCTTATAAAAGCAATGTAATATGTTTTTCTCATATTTTCTTGGCTGACTGGGATGTAAGTAAAGTGTCATAACATCCCCAACCTTCATTCTCTCAAACAGCTGAGTGAAGATGTCCCCTTATCTTAGCACTTGAGTAAATTTGTCAAGGGTGTTGCTTGCTCATTCTTAGAATCTCCTCTGGGCTGTACTTTCAAACAAGGGTACTAATTGTCTTTCCATTAGAGACCAAATAAAATTTAATAATCTTTTCCACATGCCATGTTTCTCCCACCCCTGGGAAGGTGCAACTTGCATGTGGCTTTGCTGTTGTTGTTGTTGTTGCTGCTTCTGTTGTTGTTGTTGTTGTTGTTGTTGTTGTTAGGTGCCATTGAATCAGGTCTGACTCAGAGTAATCTTATGTACAAAAGAAGGAAACACTCCCCGACACTGTGTTATGCCCGGCACTATATCAGTGCTTCTCTGCTATTCATAGGGTTTTGAAAGTGGGCTGCCAGGCCCTTCTCCCATTTTTGCAGTGAATCTGGGGCCTCAGAGAGCACAGAGCAGCACTCTACCAACTGAGGTAAACCCCAGCCCCTATGTTGCTTTAGACTCATTTAAATGATCAGACTTAAATTTATATTGTGGAAAGATCTGTGGAGTTGTGCTCCAGTAGATCTGAAGTTCTGTGGGGTTCACTACTGTTCCGTGGTGGATATGACTTTTCCCCCAGAGTGCATGTTAGGAGCCTGGTTCCCACAACGGTGGTAGTGGAGGCTGATGTGGAAACGCTAAGATGTGGGACCTAATAGGAGGTCTCTAGGCTATTGGGGGCATCCCCTGAGAAGGCACTAAGGTAATTCTCATGGGAACCTGGTTAGTTTTCAGGAGATGGTTGTTAGAAGAGCCTGTCTGGTGTTCTGTTTGGGGACATGCTCTCTTCCTCCCACATATATTCCCACCATTGTCACCAGCCACGTGGTGACACAGCCCAAGGGAACCCTCCCCAGAGCCTGTGCAATGCTCTTTGGACTTTCAACCTCCAAAACTGTGGGCTAAGTAAATGTCTTTTCTTCATAAAGTTAGCCTGCATCTGGTATTTTATTATAGTAACAGAAAATGGACTAATATAGCTCCTAACACTGTTTTGGCCTTCAGCCATAGAACTGTGGCATCCAATGCCATCAGATCTCAGAAGCTAAGCAGTGTCAGGCCTGGTTAGTACTTGGATGGGAGACTGCCTGGGAATACCATGTGCTGTAGGCTAGGAGAAGGACCCAGCAACACACTCCCAAACATCAATCTGCCATTGAAAACCCTATGAATAGCAGAGAAGCACTGACAATAGTGTTTCCCCTGTTGTATATAGGGTCACTGTGAATTGGACACCAACCTGACAGCACCGAACAACAACAACAAAGACTGTTTTGGGGATGAGATTTAGCTCAGTTGGTAAAATGCTGCTCGGAGCTCTCTGAGGACCTGGGCTCAATCCCCAGCACTGCAAAAATGGGAGAAAGGTGTGGCAACCTACTCCTGAAGCAATCCTGAAACAATCAGCCATTAAAAACTCTATGAGGGTCTTTATGAGTCAGACTTGACCTGGCAGCACGTAACAACAACAAGATTATTTTGGTCACCACTGTATGCACTGAACTAATACAGGGCCTGAAACAGTGTGGGTATGCAATACATATTTGTTAAAAATCAAAACAGAGAGAGATGAAAGCTCTCTAGGGTTCTATATTAAAATCATTGATCCTGTCAGCTCACTTTCCTATTCCACTGAACCACAGGACACTACTTTCTTTGTAGATCAAGAATTGGGTGTTGGCAATTTCATAAGATTCAACTTAAGAACAAATAGAGTTCCAGAAAACTCAAGGCTAGAAAGTGACAAAGCTGAAATGGAAGGGTTTCAAATCTGCAAAAAGTTAGGTTCAGGTTCAGGTACAGATTCAATATGTTAAAATTTAGAAGCTTCCAACTCTGTTCAGGTTCAAGTTTCAAGCCTATGTGTAGATAGCAGAGCTGCAAAATGAACCCAAATCCAAACCCTGAACACATTCCAGTTCAAGTATTCAAAAATGTTTTCTGAACCTTAACCTGAAACCAAACCCAGTGAAAAATTGTGTTCAGGTTCACTTTTTAATGCTTTTTTTTGTCTCATTAACTATTTAAAAATTAAAAGAAAAATTGAAAACAGTTTGTCTGTCTACACACAAGATTAAAATTTTATTACCAAGTAGTATTGCATTGTGTATAAGTACCATAATTTTTTTTTTTATCCATTCTTCTGTTGACGGGCACTTTGGCTGATTCCATATCCTTGAATCAAGCTTAAAAGAAGGAAAAAATCCTATATGCAAATTGGAACATAATAAAAAGCTCATGTAAACTTAGCGGAGAAGGGACAATTTAGGGAGTGGAAAGAAGGAGGGAGGGATCTAGCAAAAGGAAGTGATGACAGGAGAAGACGGGAGGGAGAGGAAGGCTAGCAAGGAGGGAGGAAGGAGAGAGACATCAACCTCAAAGTAAACAGCCCAACTTTAATAGTTTGGGAAATAATAATAATACCAATAATACCAAAGGATGGCAATAACACAAATGGACTAGATTACTCATGTAATACTGCTGAGAAAAGACAGATCACTACAGAAAAAAATTTGGACTTACATTAAAATTGGGATGCACGTGTATAGATAAATATTCCCACAAAATGACATGCAAGTAGAAAGGAGGCCATTGGTGGGGGTGTGGGAGATGGGGGAGGAAGGGCGAGAGAGGGTGAGGGCAAGGTTATGTGAGCAATGTACAATGAAATGCATATATGGAAATGTCACAATGAAATGCATGTAGAATGAAACCCATTAAGTTGTACATTAAAAGTTTCCAATAAAAAAATATTAAAATTTTAACCCTGAACCTGAACCAGACTAGAACCCTCTGAATTTTAACATATGACACTCACACCTGAACCTGAACCCGATTTTCCACAGGTTTGAAATGCTGTGAAATTGGGATACGGGCTCTTTCCATGCAACTCATTTACAAAGAAGGAGCGGGGCCACTCCGTTCCCATGGTGACTGCAGTGTGGCCAATAATCTGCATGCTCCCGGCAGTGTACATGAGAGCATGCAATGTGTGATTCCCAGAAGTCGACAAGGCAACGCCTCTGTGGGCAGCCTGACAGTCGGGCAGGTGCCAGACCTCACCGTTTGCTCAGCGTGGCTGGGCGCCAGGTGCACTGTCCCCACCTGAGCCTGGAGATAACACTGGCAGAGCCAGCATCTGGCTGTGAAATGACGTCTGCAGCCTGGACTCATGGAGACCTTAGAGGTCACCTGTCATTCCTGCACCTTCTTTTTAAAGATGAAGACATTGAACTTTGAGAGATGAAGCAATCTGCCCCGGGGGACATAGAGCAGGACTAAGAGTATCGAGTCAAGACAAAAGCACATATTGTTGAAGAATTCATTCTTCACAAATTTTTCTTGAATGCTGGCTTCCCACCCAAACTGCCTAACAGACAGCGAAACTGGACACCTTCTGGTCAACAAGATCCAACTATTTCAGACACAGCTTTTCCATGGGCGCTTTCTCTTGGCCTGGGCACTCTCGAGAGGACTCTTTACTGGCCAGCCCCCCACATGGAGGGAGGCAAGTTCTCCTGGGGAAGGCACGGCCTCCATAGTCTCATTACCTCAGTATGGGATGCCAACAGCTCTCGTGTGTCTGTCTTGTACCTCAAGCGTCTGCAGAGCTCTGCTGGTTTTCTTGGGTCTTGATTCAGATTTTCCAGTTTGCTCTGCAGCCTGCTACACCTGGCCACACCTCACTGTCCACCTATCTGACTCTGGCCAGCTTCTTTGGCTTGTCTCACGTTCTCTGTGCCCCCAGTTCTGAGTCATCCTCCTCTTCTTCCCCTCAAACCCTTTGAACACCTCAAGCTGGGCTTCTCATTTCCTGTCTCTGTGTCCACAGTGGCCTGAGCCCCAGTGAAACACCCGACTTGTCCCTTGCTGGAAGGTGTCGCTTTAGTTCTCGTCTTGACTTCTCCTGGGTTGTAAACTCAGCCTCACTGAGACACAAAGGGTTCACAAAGTGGCATTTGCTGATTGCTAACCGTTCTGCCATTATGCCAAAATGCCTTGAATTTCAACTCTTACACTTCTGGAGTCTGGGAAGTCCAGGATCAAAGTGCCCTTACTTGGAGTCTAGTGAGGGCCTTTTTGATAAGTCCTCCCATGGTGGAAGAGGTAGAAGGGTAGAAAAGCCCAATTAGTCACCATGAGTCCTTTTATAAGGGCACTAATTCTGTTCCTGCCCCTGGTTTGATCCCCAGTACTGCAAAAACGGGAGAAGGACATGGCAGCCCATTCCTAATATAATTCCTAAACAATCAGTTATTGAAAACCCTATGAATAGCAGAGAAGCACTGACATAGTGCTGGGCATGGCAGTGTCCGGGAGGGTTTCGTCCTGTTGTAGATAGGGTTGCTATGAGTCAGACTTGATTCAACAGCATCTAACAACACTCCTGGTCACAGGAGGTTTATTACCTTCTAAAAGTCCCCTTCAAAAGATCCTGGATTTTTCTATTTTTTAAAATTCATAATTGTCACACAAACATGTTGTTCCATGTAATCTCACTACATCCCAACTCAGGGCAGGGGTCAAAGATGCATCACTGCACCACCTGCCTAAGCCCAGGTTAGTGCCTGGTGGGGTCACATTGGACCCCATAACACCATTACAATTGCAAGTTATTTTCCTTATTTTATGATTGATCTCATGAAAATTGTTGATTTTATTAATTTTAGCACCTAATAACAACAACAAGATTGTAAAATGGACTGGGATTTAGCTCAGTTGGTAGAGCATTGCTCTGCAGTCCCTGAGGTCCCGAGTCCAATTCCCAGCACCCAAACGTGGGAGAAGGACATGGCAATCCACTCCTGTGACAATTTCTAAACATCAGCCATTAAAAATCCTATAAGGGTTTTAAGTGAGAAGAGAACTTTTTAACATTAGTTTTAGTTTGATTTTATTGTAGTTTTTGAAACCTGGGAAAACTGATTCAAATTTTCTAAGTGTCTTAAGAAAGATTTCTTATTTTTTGGTAATTATTGTTACATACATGAATGTGATATTAGTAAATTTTTAAGGTGTTTTAGTTCATAAATGACACAATTAAGCCTTTAAAATAAATATCTTAAATGACAAGATAATTTTGTTTTGTGGTCTTGGATGACCATGTGAACTGATATATGTCAATGAAGTCAATGATACCAGTTAAGGGCTACAGCATAACACTAAAAATCCCTATGTTTACATTATACTCTATTTTACAAGACACTGATCATAGCTATGCAAGAATATTCTGAGAATCCTAGAATCCTGGAGTCAGAAAGATGGTCCAGAGATGATTCCCTAACATGAGTGTGCAGATCAGTATCAGGTGTGAGACAATTTGGAGAAAACACTATCAATGTATTAGCTCAATCCTGAAAATCTTCCCTGCATGTCCATCAGCTTGTTGAACTGTGGTGGCTTGGGTGTGGCTGTGATGCTGAAAGCTATGCCATCTGTATTTCAGATACCAGCAGGGCCATCCATGGCGGACATGTTTCAACTGAACTTCCAGACTAAGACAGACTAGGGAGAAGAACCCTACAGCCCACCCCTGAAACAATTAGCCATTGAAAACCCTATGAATAGCACAAAAGCACTGTCAAAAATTTAGTGCTGGAAAATGAATCCCCCCACACTGGAAGGCATTCAAGAAACCACTGGGGAAGAGTTGCCTCCTCAAAGGAGAGTTGATCTTAATGACACAAATGGAGTAAAGCCCCTGGGACCTCCTTTTGCTGATGAGGCATGACACAAAATGAGAAGAAACACAGTGACTTCAGCAATGGGTTCAAACATAAAGAGATCGCGTGTGTGGCACACTGTTGGGCAGTGCTTCATTCTGCTATACCCAGGGTCCCTATGAGTTGGATCTGACTCGACAATACCTGATAACACCTAACACCTAACAACAACATTCTGTAAATCTGACTCATTAGCTCCATAGTTTGCAAGAACCTGTTTTTTACCAGTACTCCATGTGGTTTTGATGAATGGCCAGGTTTAATAACCACAGATACCATCTATCTGCATGTCAGGATGGTTAACTAGCTCCCAACTAAGTATCTACTACACACACTAAGTATAACCTGTGGCCATTCTGTTGTGAAATCTCTCTCATTAGAAAGGTTGTCCAAACCTGGGTCAAAATCAAATTTGGACCAAAAGACTATAAACAGAATTCCATTGACCTCCATAACATGAAATGCTAGAACATTCTGGTACTCTCATCAGTATCTCAGAAAATCTTAAGTGCCAGTCAGCCCTCCTGTAATGAACAACTCACCATTGTTTTTTTTTTTTTTTTTCGTTTTAACTTTGGGAAATGCTAATATTGTAATTGATCAAAGGACAATGAGTCCAAAATTTTGATTTCTATCAGATAGGAAAACTCCTGAGGGTTAGAAATGGGAAATGAAGTGTTTTTGAGGCTCATATTTCTGTTACTCCTTCTCTTCCTGTTCTTAGGACTCGGGTCTTTGGAGATGTCACTTGATTCTTCTACAAAATGGACTAATCATTGTTTCTACAAAACCCATAAGCCAATTGATATCATTGAGAATAAATGCTGAACTGTGTGGTTTTCAGTCACATACTATAGTGATCCTGTTGGAAGGGATGAACACTAGTAATGAGTGTCACAGAACTTCAAAATGACCTTGCAATAGAAGATTCATACAAAACTTCTTGACCATAGAAAATGAGACTCCTCCTACCAGAAGCGGTGAGATAAGGCAGATTGTTTTCAGGTACTATGTGGCTTTTAACTTTATTATTCATGCTAATGAAGGAGGAAAGAATTGGAGAGGGTACAGGCAAAAGAACTGATGGGCATATAACTTCTCTTCTTTTTCTTTTATTTTTCTCTCTCTTTTTTTGTGTGTGCAGTAGTACTGGCAGGGTGGGAGAACCTAGGGCCTTGCACATATTTTGCAAATATTCTCTCTCTGGGCTGCATCCCTACCCCCTTTTTATTTTTTATTTTGAGTCTGGGTTTCGCTAAGTTATACAAACTGCCTCTGGCCTCCCACATGCAATCCTCCTGCCTCTGCCTCATAAGTCACTGGGATTACAGGTATGCACCACTGCATCCAGCCTTTTCTTCTTCATAGAAGCTTGATAGAAGCTACCATGATGTGGTCGCTTGTAAAACTATCCTCACAAAGAACAGGTACTGAAATAAGCTTTATTATAAAATCTGACAATTTGCAATGGCAAGGCCAGTTACTCTCAGGTGCCAAGTCTCTTTCTGTAGACCCTTTCACTGTACCCCAAGGTACTCCTGTCCCTGCTACTGCAGGAAGCATTATGTCATGTTCAGAGATGCTTGACCTCAGCGCACACATAAGCAAAGTCTGGATTTTTGAAATGAACCTAAGTGGACCTAGACTGGAGAATGAGTATGAGAGAGGGAGAGGAGCTAGAATATCAATGCAAATAGATCTTTTTCTGTACTATGGGGTTGGCCCCCGGACCTCACATATGTTAGACTGACATTCTACCACTGAGCTGTACCCATACCTCCTTTTGTAAATTATTTTTTCTTTTGAGACCAATCCTATTAAGTTGCACAGGTTGCCTCTGGTTTTGAATTCACAATCCTCCTGCCTCAGCCTCCCCAGTCACTGGGATTATAGGGAAGGGCCATGCTCCAAGCTCAGCAAACAGATGATTTTTAATGAACACAGTCTTGCAAAGCACTGCTAAAACTCATTGCTTCCAAGATTTGTTTAACAGTAGGAATCACCAAGGGTGCTTGTTTAAAGTAAGGATTCACAGGACTACTCCAAAATAGCTACATCAGAAAGGCAGGGTAACATCAGCCTTCTAGGCTGCAGGGTCCCTGGGAGAGTGTTAGAATGTGCATGCTCATGCCCACCCCAGAAATGCTATATCAAGCTCTGCCCTTTCACTGATCCCAGCTGACTCCCAGGCACAAGAATGGTTCAGAAATGCCGCTCTGTCTACCTTGCATGCCCAGGCCACAGGTTGGGCTGACTGCAGGATCACCTGTTTACTACTTTGGTTACAATACAAATGCTTAGGTCAGGGGTGGTACCTGGACAGAGGTTTTTCATTGCTGTTATTGTTGTTTCTAAGGTAGTTTGATGTGCTGCCAGAGTTAGGCACCCACTAATTAGACACAGCTGAGTAAGGACCAATCTCAAGATCGTGGCACAGTCTGCTGCTTTGCACAGCTGAGATTCTGCTGCCCCAGCTGCCACCTCCACACTCAGTTTATTTATCTCCTATTTCTCGTATGTTTATTCTGTATCTGGCAGCCCCTGGGGAGTGTGAGGTCCTCAGACGCCTGAGCCAGAGAACTGAGAATCTATCGGGGATCTAGGCCTTGAGCACAGAGCCAGTAGGGGGATGTGATAATTATTTTAGGGTTCTGAGCATGTTCAGGTTTATACACACATGTGTACAGGCGGACTCACACATGGCTGCATGAATTCACATGTACGCACCCTTTTTTCTACATAGAGCAATAAAATTTAGTGGAGGTTCTTGTTTAATAAAGTTGAAAGATGTATAGATTCTGGATAAGTGGAGGTAAGGAAAAGATTGCTGAACTCATTAGCTAAACTCTTTTGTGAGAGTTGCTTTTTTGTTTGTTTATTGGTTTTTTTTTTTTGAGGGATTAAGGGATTAAACTCAGGGCATTCCACTACTGGACTGCACCCCAAGCTCATTTTTTATTTTTTTATTTTGAGACAAAGCCTCACTAGGTTACGCAGGCTGTCTCTAGTTTCGAAATTGCAATCTTCTTCTTAGCCTCCCAAGTTGCTGGAATTACAGGTGTGTGCCACCATGCCCAGTGTGAGCTTTTCTTTATATATGTACACACACACACACACACACACACACACACACACACACACACACACACTCCTATGTTTAAGCTTAAAATGTCCCTCCAGGATGGCTGGAAATGATACACTTTTAAGCAGTCCTTCCTAAATCTGTGTTCTTCCTCTTACCATAAAACCTAAATAAAGTCAACTTATTAGCTTCCAAACTCATTGCCCCAGCAGGATGACCAGCAGTGACCTGGTAATTAGAAGCTACCTCAAACAATCCTGTTCCCAGCCAGTGATTTCTGAGAACAGGGTCTCCATAAAAATAAATGTACTCAAGCTACCAGGGTCTGGGCGGAACCTAAAAGATCCACATTTGCAGGTACATCCTGAGGACAGAAGGTGTTGGCCCAAGACGGGGACCACCTCACAACCCCTTGCCTTCAGGGAAGAGAGAACAAGGCTTAGAGAGTCAAGAAACACCCTGACACCACAGTCCTGGAATTCCAGCACTAGGGAGGCAGAGGCAGGAGGGTTGTGAGTTTGAGGCCAGCCTCGGCTGCAGAGCAAAATCCTGTTTCAAAAAGGGGGGTGAGGGGGAGGGTAAAGAAAAAAGAAAAACAGGAAGGGGGAAGGAAGGATGAAGGGGGGAAGAATGGAAGGAATAAAGGATGGAAGGAAGGGACAAAAAAAGGAAGGAAGGAAGGGAAATACTGAGACTCCCCTGCCTACTGCAGTCTCAATGAGGCTAAAATCAAAGAGAAACGAGTTCATTACCAGCCCTGGAGCCATTAGGCTGCATTGGTCCCCTCCAAGATGCTTCCCAAAGCTTTGTGGACCAAAGCCCAGGCGTTTCCTGTGCTGGCTGGAATCAGGCGGGGCAAGGCACTTCAAAAGGAAGAGAAAAAGTTTTAAGTAGGTCACCCTATGTCCTGGCCCTTGGGTACCTCTGGCTGCTAGTCCCCAGGCTGGAGCCCAGGCCACACTGGGTCTGATCCGAGGCAGGTGGCCTCTGTGTTCTATCAGCAGAGCTCTGGCGGGCTTCCATCCACAAACCGGGGGACAAGCCAGCTGAGCTCCACCTGCCAACATAGGCGGCATCACAGCAGGCTTGGTGACTGGGTTTCCGATCCATTTTCCAGGAACTGTAGATGATCACTTTCATTATTTCCATACAGAGTATGCACACAGCTCAGACTTATGTCTGGAGTCTCTCTTCCCTGCTTCCTCTCACGGTAGCCATCATAGGACGGCTTGAAGGAAACCAGGTAATAATGTAGGTTACATGGAATGGGGTGGTTGGAAAAGGACTCCATAGATTGTTTTCCTGACAAAGGAGGCCCTCGTCAATTCCCAGCAAGAATTACCCTTCTACTTATGTAATTATCTCATATATGGCACTTACCCTCAGCCTTCAGATGTCTGTAACCCTTCAGGGTTGAATTTACCTAGCTCTTCATCTTTATTGTGCACTTCCAATATTCATGCAAAGTGAGAGGGAAAGCTAGTGGAAGTAACTTCAAAGGGAGTCCTCACAGCCATTGTTGTTGTTAGGTGCCGTCCAGTCTGGTCCAACTCCTAGCGACCCTATGTAAAATAGAATAAAACATTCCTCAACACTGTGCTACGCCCGGCACTGTCAGTGCTTCTATTATTTCATAGTGTTTTCAGTGGCTGATTGTCTCAGAATTGTTTTGGGAGTGGGCTGCTTGGTCCTTCTCCCACTTCAGCAGTGCTGGGGATCGAACCCAGGGTCTCAGAGAATACAGAGCAGCACTCTGCCAACTGAACTAAACCCCAGCCCCAGGCCTCACAGCAGAGAGGCCAAATAGAGGCTGAAATTCCAAGTGAAAAAACAAGTGGCACATCATCCCAGTACGCTGTATCATCATGTGGCTCTTCTTACTGGACTCATTAATGATGAACATCAGACATGATGATAAACAAAGGTTCATAGAAAACCATATCCAAAGGCAAGTGAACCTGAGTTCAGGGTGGCTTTAGGTTAGACCTTAAGTGTCCCCCAAGGTCCATGGGGTAACGTCTTGGTCCTCAGCATGGTGCCATTGGGATGGTGGAAATGTGAAGAGGTGGGGCCTAGTGGAAGGTCTTCAGGTTATTGGGGGTGTGCCCTAGAAGGGGATAGCTGAGCCCAGCCACTTCCTCTTCCTGTCTTTTGCTAACTGGCTATGTCGGCAGTTTGACCTGCCATACACTTCATCCATCAAGTGCTGTTTAGACCAAAGCAACAGGGCCAACTGATTGTGGTCTGGAATCCCTAAAACCATGAGGAAGAAAAAAATCTGTTTTCCTTATAAGTTAATTACACGGTGTGATAAAAAAAATGTGGTGGATGTTTAAATTTCTAAAAATGTATTACAATAGAGGACACCTGGTCATTTACCCACTCAATATCTTCGCGCTGGCTTCCAACTCACTTATCCCATCATTCTTGCCACTGTCTGAAGCTGTTCCGCAAGGCCTCTCTCCTGGGTGTCTTTAGTTGTGCAGTCGTGGCTGCCTCAGTGTCCTGAATCCATTCAAAATGTGTACTGTCATGGGCACTTTGACTTTGGGGAAGAGGCAGGAGGTGCACCGTGCCAGATCCAGCGAATAAGGTGGATGAGGACACACTGCAATGTCTTTATGTGATAGAAATGGCTAGACCAGAAGGTGTGACAAGGGGCACTGTCATGATGGGGGATGAAACTAAGGACACTCACAAAAGCAGACTTCCTGAACTTCTTCAGAAAGTGGCAAGAATGATGGGACAAGTGTGTTGGAAGCCAGGAGGAGTATTGTGAGGGACAAAGATGGCAATACGTCTTTTACCATGCTACATTTTTTTAATTTAAACGTTTGCTGTGTATTTTGATCATATCTTGTATCTCAGGCCTTTGGCATAGTGACAGAAAGCTAACACATGGATTATCTTCAGATCTTGAGACTGGACACTTCAGACTTTCCTGTCCTTAATAGTTGTTGTTGCTGTAAGGTGCTTTCCAGTCGGTATCTGACTCATAGCGACCCTACATACAACAGGCAAAAGGCTATTGTCAGGGCTTCTCCGCTGGTGGTAGGGTTTTCAATGGCCGATTGATTTTTGGGAGTGGGTTGCCAGGTCCATCTCCCAAGCCTACAGCACCTGGTATTCCTGGGCAGTCTTCCATCTGAGTATTAACCAGGCCCGACCCTGCTTAGCTTCTGAGATCTGATGGGATTGGAAGCCACAGGCCTACGGCTCAAGGAAACTTGATGGTGAGTCATACTTAAAAAGTTTTTGGAACGTTTTGGGGTTAAAAAGTATATTTATAGGTCTGGGGGTATAGCTCAGTGGTAAAGCATTTGTTTAGTATAAGTGAGGTCTTGGCTTTAACCCCTAGCACCACAAAAAAAATCTTTCATATTATCAAAAAATGTATTTCATATATATGTTATTAAACCAGCTGCATACTTTCCCTGCATTTCTTCAGCTGTGTTCTTTGTTAGTTTGTTTGTTGGTTGGTTGATAGATGCAATCGAGTCATACCCAACTCATAGCGACCCTCATAGGGTTTTCAATGGCTTGATTGTTTCAGGATTGCTTCAGGAGTGAATTGCTAATTCCTTCTCCAATTTTTGCAGTGCTAGGGGTTGAACTGGAGTCCTCAGAGAGTGTAGAGCAGTGCTCTACCAACTGAGCTAAATCCCAGCCCATTGTTAATATAGCAGGTATATTATTTTAATAAGGGACTGGCACCTTTGCTTTGGCAGCACTCAGGGAAAACTGTAAGCACTGTATAAAACACATATATGAGGGGGATGAAATGAACCAATCATTAAGACTTAGGCTTATTTTTCCCCATGTGTCTGTCAGCTTGTTGTGCTGTGGGGGTTTGTGTTGCTGTGGGGGTTTGTGTTGCTGTGGGGGTTTGTGTTGCTGTGATGCTTAAGGCTATGCCACTAGTATTTCAGATACCAGCAGGGCCACTCATGGTGGACAGGTTTCAGCTAAGCTTTCAGACTAAGACAGACTAGAGAGAAGGACCCAGCAGCCCACTCCCAAAACAATTAGCTATTGAAAACCCTATGAATAGCAGAAAAGCATTGTCAAATATAATTCTGGAAAATGACACCCCCAGGCTGTAAGGCTTGGGAAGAGTTGCCTCCTCAAAGTGGAGTTGACCTTAAGGATGGTAATGAAGAAAAGCCCCTGGGGACTTCCTTTTGCTGGTGTGGCACTACCCAAAATGAGAAGAAACACAGTGACTACAACATGGGGCTCAAACATAAAAAGATCATCATGTGGGCATGGCACAGTTTTGTGTAGTGTTTCATTCTGTTGTACACAAGATCACTATGAGTCAGATCCAACTTGACAACCCCCAACAAAGGCTTATTTAGTAATTAGGATTCATAAATTATCCACAAAGGAGAAATTCTTTTCATGCTAAGGGATCTTTTATAATAACATATATTCTCTCTGCATAAAATGTGCTGCCACTTTAAAATAGTACTTGTTTCCTATGCTAAAAAGTACAGCTGGAATTTAACTCAGCTGGCAGAGTACTGCTCTGCGCTTTTTAAAGGGCTGGGTTTGATCGCAAAATGGGAGCACCTCAAGAATGGGAGAAGGACTTGGCATCCCACTCCCAATACAATCCTGAAATAATCAGCCAATGAAAACCCTATGAATAGCAGCAAAGAATTGACATAGTGCTGGGCATGGTACAGTGTCAGGGAAAGTTTCCTTCTGTTGTACGTAGAGTCACTATGAGTCGGACCAACTCAATGTCACCTAACAACATGTATTTAAAAAGTTGCATTATTTACCACCAAGTGGTGGCTTCATGGGGACAAAATTGCTTTTCAATAAAATTCTTACCTTGTCCATTTTCTAAACATGTAGGAGAATTGTTTATTTGGTTTGGAGGGTGTCTCAAATGCCCCAGGAGCTTAGCCAGAGGACTACAAAGAGGGGAAGCAAAAAGGAGCAAGTCAGTCTAGTTAAACCCGGAGACGGCCCAGAGTCTCCTCTGCTTCAGGGAAATTCCCTCCAGTCTGTCATGCTCTCTTCTCCCCAGGGGCTCAGCTATACAGCCCATCACCACCTCCTCACCATTTTAGCTCCTAGTTTTCCTTGAAGAAGAGATCAGGGACTGAAATAGACTTCCTGGGGAGATAAACTGGAACAAGAGTCCGACAACCCATTCATTCTTCTGGTGTCTGCATGTCTCAAGGTCAGGGCAGTACATACACCACACTCAGCTCGAATGTTCTGCTTTAGGGAAGAACCTCACAAAGGCAGGTCAGGGTGGCACATGCCTATAATCCCAACCACTTGGGAAGCTGAGGCAGGAGGATCACAAGTCAGAGACCGGAGGCAGCTTGCATAACTTTGCAAGACCTTAACTCAAAATAAAAAATAAAAACTAGGCTAGGGGTGCAGCTCAGTTGTACAGCGCTTGCAGACCATATGTGAAATCTTTGGTTCAGGCCCCCAGTACCACAAAAAGAAAGAAAGAACGAAAGAAAGAAAGAAAGAAAGAAAGAAAGAAAGAAAGAAGAAAGAGAGAGAGAGAGAAAGAGAGAGAGAGAGAAAGAGAGAAAGGAAAGGAAAGAATCTCATAGAAATAATTCAATAAACAAGCCGAATAAGGCATACTAACAAGATTGGTTTACAGAGGTTAATATTTGCATATTAATGGCATGCAGCTTGACCCCTTACTGTTAGAGATAAGTGTGCAGTTCTTATGAATCACCGAGAGACATTCCTACCGGTGGGATAGGGGTCTCACGGGGTCAAGTGAGCATCATTATGAGACTCTGTGCAGGTCAGAACTGGGAGGCAAGGTCAAAGGCCAGGATTCCATGCCCAGGAATCTTGTAGAGCTGGATCCAAGAAGACACGAGGTTCAGGGCCTGTGGATGAAAACTCCGGCCATGGACCTAGAGAGTTCCAACGTAAGGAGCATACGGAAGCCAAAGCCTGATACCACCAAGGACAGCCCCTGTGGAGTCCAGGGGCCTGGGGGCCCCGTTCTGAGCTAAGCTTCCTCAATCCCTATCACCAGGCACTGCCTGAGCTCGAGCGATCAAGAGCAGAGTATTCAGACCTGAGATTTGGAGGTTGCTATTAATTCCTTTCAAATATTGGAGTATTTTCTTTTTCTTTTTGGAGATACTGAGAGTTGAACCCCAGGGCCTCACATAAGCTAGGCAAGTGCTTTGCCACTCAGCTCCACCCCCCAGCCTAGTTTTCAATCTTTTAAATTGAGACAGGATCTCTCAAAGTTGTGCAGGCTGCTTCTGGTCCTGATAGGTCCTGTGCCAGGTGCTTTAGACAGAAGATTTCACTTAATATTTACAACAGAGCCTCATGAGGCAGCCATGACGATTTCTCCCTATTTATAGGTGAAGAAAAGTAAAACACAGAAAGGTTAATTAACTTACCCAAAGTAACACAGCTTATAGAAAAAATGAAGACAGGACTGAGAAGGCAGCTCTGACTTGGCCATTATGATAGTCAGTGAGTTCAAGTTCCTGCAGAGAACTCAAAGCTGATGGTCATTTTCCACTCCTCAGGTCAAAGGAATCCTAGGAACGACAGCCCTCCATGGGCCACAATGTGTGGACACACCGTATATTTTATATACAATACTTGCCTTTTGAGCTCTACCTTTTACATTTTTGACATGGTCCTGAAATTAGAAATATTTATGTAGGTTGGCTCCCACTGTGGGCCTCTGCTATGGGTGGGGCAGTTTCAATGTGGCCTGTTGTTTACTCAGTTATCTTTGATGTCCTAAAAGAAAAAATTCTTTTTCAAATGTAATTTCACTTCTCACATCCCGCTTAGCCAAAATGTACTGTGATTCTATTAGTCACCAGTGAACTGAAAGGGTTGTAAAAAAAAGAAAAGAAACAGAAAAGAAAAGAAAAGAGAACTAAAAGAAGAAAAGAAAAGAAAAAAGAAAAAAACCAACCTGTGCATAAAAACACTGATAGGGTTTGAGATCAAATAAAGTTCTCAGAATCATTCACTGTGATCCCTGAGAGGCAGGATTTTGTTTTCCCCCGTAGCTAGTCCAATAAAAGAAACAAGACTACAAAGATAAAGGCTGGGCCTGTGCCCGAGCTGGTTCCTGAAATCAATGCAACTGGCTGCCTCGCTCTCTGGCACTGATGGGAAAGAGAAAACCCGACCTAGATTATCATGAAATTATTCTTGATGCCTGCTCACATGAACTCCTGAGCCAACTGATGCCGCTAACAAAGGAGGTTTGTTACACTGGGACCTGTGCCACCAGTCGGGGTTTAGAATAAATTTGAACAGTAGATTGGGCGTGGTGGAGGAGGGAGGGGAACAGGAGAAATCAGCAGGCAGACAAGGAAGACCTGGGGTCTGGAAACTGCAATAAGTTCTTCCCCAGTACTGAGTTTTGTAGGGTGACCCTACCGGCTATATATTATATTCTGGGTTGTTTCAATACTCTGTATGCACTTTGAGTCTCAGTTGTATCATTGCATAGTAATTGATCTAGGGGTTTCCTTGGGCTGTGTTGCTCCTCTCAGATGGAGGCCCTTTGACAACAGAGTATTTCAAGGCCATGTGTGCAAATAAGGTTTTCCTTTTGCTAAAAAAAGATATCCTAACCTGAACCCAGGTGATCACTCCTTTTCACTGTCCACTGGCTTTTAATATACTCTGATAGCAACAAATCTTCCCCCTTTGCTGTTAAAAAAAAAAAAAAAAAGCAGGGATGGTCTTACCAGCTGGGTCTCCTTACAAATCCTTTTAGAAGACTGTCATAGTCCACTGGGCTGGGATTTAGCTCAGTTGGTAGAGCGCTGCGCTGCAGTCTCTGAGGTCCTGAATTCAATTCCCAGCACAGCAAAAATGGGAGAAGGGCCTGGCAATCCACTCCCAAGGCAATCCCGAAACAGTCAGCCATTGAAAACCCTATGAGGGTCACTATGAGTCGGATATCGACTCGACGGCACCTAACAACAACAATCATGGTCCGCTGCTCTTGGAGACACAATCCTGAAAGCTAATTGAAGCCTTCTCTGTTATAAAAAGTTTCTAACAAATATAAGGGGGCTGGGATTTAGCTCAGCTGGTAGAGCGCCGCTCTGTAGTCTCTGAGGTCTTGAGTTTGATTCCCAGCACCACAAAAATGGGAGAAGGATGTGGCAATCTACTCCCGAGGCAGTCCCGAGACAATCAGCATTGAAAACTCTATGAGGGTCACTATGAGTCAGACAGGACTCGACAGCACCAAACAAAACAACAACAAGAAATATAAAATGCCTGTCTTCCCTTTTCCTCATATAAGCAAGTCCTAGAAAAAAAAAAAAAAAGCCTCCAACTCTCTCAACTCTTTCCTGTCCCATATCACGGTTCTGCCCACTGCATATCAAGCTTACACTCCACTTACCCTGTAGAAACAATTTGGCAAAGATCATCAGGGACTAACGTGACCATATGTCTTTGTTTGCCCAGGAGCACGTGTTGTTCTGCTGTGGTTATTAATAGCACCTCTGTTTAGTCTTAAATGTGTCCTAGTTGGAAAATAAATTATTTGGTCTCTCCAGCTGTGACCACCTGATTGTCAATTTCTAAAGACTCTTCATATTTATTGACTTCTCTGCCGCATTTGACAGTATTATTCAATATCATTCTAATAAAACCTTCTCCTTCAGCTTCCAGGACACCACTCACTCCTGTATCTCTGTTCTGTCTAATCTTTTTAATGAGTTTTGCTTCCTTTCTACACCTTTGAAATGTTAGTGCATCCTAAGGTTTCGTATCACAGCCTCTTGCCACTTTATAAGACATGGGTCTGATGACCCATGACTCCTCTTTCTAGCCAAGACCATTTTGCAAGGCCCCATTTCCATGTCTTTTCCCTTTGCATGGCCCTCCAGCCTCACAAGAACAACCTGTCCAGTCTGCTTCTCTTCCTTCACATAAATTTTGCTGCACAGGAGGCGTTCTGTAAATATATTGTAGCCGCAGCCTCACAGCATCCAGCCCACCACAACCTGACCAGCCATACGCCAGCCAGCTTGCACATCCCCAGGGAAAGGTGAGTGTCATCCTAAGCCACTGCGTTTTGGTGTGACATTTTTGTAGCCATAGCTATCCAAAGCAGAAATTCAGTCTGGGAATTGTTGCTCTCATAGGAAAAACTTCACATGTGCCCATTTTGGCTTTAGGACATTATTGGGTGGCAAGAAGTGAAGAGATTATTTCAGGAGGTTTAAACAATAGCATTAAAAGTGTGACAAGTGGCTGAAACAATGGGGACCTGTCATAAATGGTGGCAACACTGTTACCTATGAAGACTTGGGAGATAGACAAAGTATGCAGCCCACTTACAGACGTAGGCAAGCTAGGTGTTTGAAGTATTGTTGTTAGGTGCCATTGAGTGAGGTCCAGCTCATGGCAACCCTATGTAGAACAGAATGAAACTCCTCCTGACACTGTGCCATGCCCAGCACTATGTCAATGCTTCTTTGCTATTCATAGGGTTTTTGATGGCTGATTGTTTCAGGATTGTATTGAGAGGCTGCCAGGTCCTTCCTGGCTTCCGTGGTGGTAGAGATTGAACACAAGGCCTCAGAGAGCTCAGAGTAGCACTCTACCAACTGAACTAAACTCCAGCTCTCTGAAGTATTAGAAACCCAGAAGCCTGAAATGGGTTATTTGGCTGAGTATAAACAAAGATCTACAAGAAAGAGCTGGAAGCATGGATGAAAAGAAATCAGTACTGGGGTGCATTGGCACATAACCATAATCTCAGCACTAGAGAGGTGGAGGCAGGAGGATTGTGAGTTCAATGTCAGTATAGGCTACATAGCAAGACTGTCTTAAATAAGTAAATGAAAAAATAAATAAGTGAGGAGGCTCATGAGAGGGTATGGAAAAAGTGAGTATGAGCAACATACAATGAAATGCATGTATGGAAGTGTCACAATGACACCCCTGAAGTTGTACATTAAAAATTACTATAAAAAAGTTTTAAAAATTTAAAAATTTATAAAAAGAGACCAAGACTTCTGAAAATTCAAGACCCTCAACCCTTTACAGGAAAGGTAGTAGTCTCATGAAGCTACTCTATCACCCAAATAGGATTATTTCCAATGTTCCCTTCAGAAATGGCCAGGAAAGATGGTGGAAAAGAAAAGATGTCCTAGGATAGGGTACGGAGAGCCATGATTCACAAAGGGCAAGGAGTCACTCTTCAGGAATGGAGTCCAGATCCAGTCAGGAACATTCCCTATCCACACAGGAGGACTTGGCAGTTGTTGCTAGGTGAGATTTCCAAATCACTATGGACCAGTGCTGCCTGTCTCCCTCTATTCCCCTTTCCTAGTGGGAGTGTTCGTGCGTTGATCTTGTCCTAATCTTCACATTGGGTGCAGGCCATGAAGGGAGCAGATAAATCTATTTAGCTATGGATCTCTCAATTAAGAACCACATTTGGGCCTGGCAGATGTAGTGATATTTGGGACTTTAAGCATGATCCCACGATTTGGTTGGACTTTTAGGATACTGGATGCTGTTGAGTATATTTTGCATATGGGAAAGATATAAATATTTGTAGCCAGAAGGTGGTCTATTGTAAATTGCATGACAGGCTCTACTTCTTCACCCCTGCTGCGGGCACACGGCTGCCATAACCTCTTGGGGAAGAGTGTACTTCCCCGCTCTTTGACTTTGACTTTGGACATAGCTATGCAACTTTCTCTGGTGATTGCAATAGGGACAGCTGACCATGCCCCTTCCGATCCCAGTCAGCAGAGACTTTGTGCATTTCTGCTTGGGTCCCATGAACCCTTGCCACTGCCATTGGAAGGACATGTGTTCCTCAAGGAGGGTGAGGGCCACCAGCAGCAGGACCATTGCATGGTGGAGCAAAGACTTTCACTGTGAAGCACAACCGTTCCAGATATCCTAGGCCAGAGAAGAGCCATTTTGCTAAGCCCAGCCTAGATCAGCCAGCCACAGCCAACCGGGTCTGCAAGAACATATCCTGGTTGTTTGCAGACACATTTCAAGGTGGTTTGTTACACAACCAGAGCTGCTTCATTCACATCACCACCTGATCAATGCCCCCTCCCAATTTAGCTCCTCTCGTTCCCAGTTCTCTTAGCCCTGCAGTCCCTCCTCTGCATCCCCTGTGCTTGCCTCAATCTATTTCTCACCTTCTCCTACTTGGTTAGTACATAGAAGACTCTCTTAACTATATTTCCTTAATCCATCCTTCACATTGCCACTTAAGACAATTGTTCTACAATGCAAAACCACTATTGTCCCTCAGCTTAAAACCCTCTAAATTTTTCCCTTTATGCAGTAGGAGTCACACTCTGGGACAATCCAGTTTGGTCCACAAACCAAAAGCCTTAAACTTGTGATCCTCTTGTCTCAGCCTGTCGAGTCATTGGGATGGTAGGCATGTGCCATGGTGCCCAGCTGAAAGTCATTTTTGAAACATGTTTGACCATGAACTTGAGCACAGATTCTTTAGTTTACCACAGCTGTTTCTATGCCCTACTGTTTTATACTTGGTCCTCTTTACCTCTTCCTATAACAATCCTTGTCCCTACTACAAGCACTTAAGTAAATTTATCACAATGTACTATGAGCTTGGTGGCTTAACAGAAATTTCTTCTCGCACAGTCCTAGAAGCTAGAAGTGCAAAATCAAGGTGTGGGCAGGGCCCCAGACCCTCTGAGCCTTTTGGTAACATCCTTCTTTGCCTCTGCCTAGCTTCTGATGGTACCATCAATCGTTTGGACTTCCTTGGTTTGTAGCCCCATTACTCATTCCGGTTTCTGTCTCTGATGTCACATGGCTTTTTTTTTTTCTTATAAGGATGTCAGTCATATTAAATTAGGGTCCCATCTACTGACTTCATCTTAACTTGTTTATATCTGCAAAGAGCTCGTTTCCTACTAGGTGCCATTTATAACTATCAGGGATTAGGGGAGAATTTATTTTCAATGTATGGAACCTGCCATCCTCCTGCCTCCCCCTCCAGAGCCACTAGGATTGCAGGTGTGTACTGGGAGATTTAATTTGTAATAATAGTAACTAACTCCGGGCATAGAGGAGTTATCATAGCATACACATACACACACCCATCTGGTCTCTTGCTAGAGCTGTACATTGAAATTTATGATAGAAACTTATGATAGAACCAGTTTACTTGCTGACCCTGGATGGACTAAATCATTTTACACCTTAGTACCTTTCCTCATGATTCTGCTTTTTGACTTGGAAGTTTTTTCTTTGCCTAGCATGCATGAGGCCATCAGCTTGATCCCCAACTTCAGAAAAGATAAAAAGTTTTTTTTAAAAAAAAAAGAATAGTCTTTTCTTCCTCTCTCACTCCACCTGGGAATTCATATCTGACTATTAAGGCTTATTCAGATCTTAATATATCAGCAAAACAGTTTGATTTCTCCTAGTCTTTTGGAGAACTGGCTATGAATCCTGCTTTTACTCCAATTCCAGAAGAGTTCAGTGTGCTAAAGTCCCAAGAATCTTCAGATCTGTCTCTCAGAAGCACTTTTTGTAATTCTTTCATGGGATATGGAGTTCAAGGAAGATGAGCTCCACTCAGCTTCTCTTGGAGAAAATTCGCTACAAACATTCCAAGAGTCTACTTTTGAGTTGTGGCACTGATCATCAGGTCAACCACACTGAGACTTCTCGGCCCTCTCGTATAGGCTGTTGATATTACTTTCGCTAGAAAACAGAAGGTGTACTTTCCAAGGGAAGTATGTCATTAAAGAAACTAAACTCCGTGTAAACACACTAAAGCGCCCTTTGCAAAACAGAGTTATCTGCACTCCATTCTTCCCAGGACCTGCTAATGAGCCCAGGAACCATTTTTGTTGCAATGTTGAGAAAGATTAAAACATTATTCAAAATTATCTGCTTACCTTTTGACATAATTATCAAGGTTGCAAAAGTGCAGATGGTTTCTGTCCCTGCACAGACCTGCGTCTATCACAGTGCTTAATAAATTGCTATTTGTTGAATATCTCTATGGTCTTTAAAATTCAAACTGGAATGATTCTCAGAACCACTCTTTCACTGAGCATATAGACATATCCTACGGCATTACACAGATGGAAAAGGGTAAAAGGACTTAATGAGTGATCTCTTTAGAAGATGAGGGAAGGATGAAGAGAAACTAACAACAACAGATGGAGAAGGACCCCAGAGTTAGCAACAGAATTCCTAACCAGACACCTAACCAGAAAAGCAGGAACAACTCCCAGAGCTGTACCAGTAGCTATGGCCCCTGAAAGGAATCATGAAGCGATACAAAGAAGCACAGCCCCTGCCACCGTAGACGTGGCCCTGACACACACGAGGGCCAGAGAGTAGAAATCTTGACCCCTCTCTCTTTCCTCTCTCCTGATATCCTGCTGGTGCCACCCAGGGGTTAATTCTAACTAAAACCCAGGGGGTAATGGAACCTGGTGATGCAATCCTTAAAGGTCAGCCTTGAGGGATGGGGAGTTAGGTGAAGAAAGGTGGGAATTGCATCCGAGACACATAGAGAGCAATCCAGTACATACACTTTAATCCGAAAGGATTGCTTCTCATTAGACTGTCAGGCTAAACCACTCTGTCCCTGCTCAAGAGAGGAAATGAGCTAGGGTAAAGATTTATAGATTGTGAGACCCGAAAGAGTGTTAAAGGGTCACCTAAACCCGTGCTCTCGTTTTACAGATTGATGAAACGGACACCCTCGGCGAGTACATGACATCCTGACGATCACCTTCAAGTTAATACTGAATTTAGACTAAGACTCAAGTTTTTGTTTCCCTGTCCAAAGCTGATTGCTTCGCTCATGCACCTCACATTTCTTCCAGCCCTGTAAGTCTCTTAATGTTTCCCTCGGAAACGTCAATAAGAATGTGCAACAAAGTGCAAAGATCTAAGCATCTTAGTGAAAATTTCTCAAAAGAGCGCAAAAGACTTGAGTCATAAGCAACATTCTAAAGATTCATATATTTCCCACCATTGGCCAAATGGATTGGTCAGAAAAGTACCTAGTCTTTTAATTTTTTTCATAATTAAAATGTAAAGCAAATGAATCCACAAAGAAAATGTGTGTGCACATGTGCACACACGCGCACACACACACACACACACACACACACACACAAACACACACAATTTGTCACATTTCCTACAATTAGTTCTGAAGAAACTAAGTAATTTCTTTCTCATTTTTCCCCCAGAGTATGTAATATCGGCCCCCTTGTACATGCTAAGAAACTGTGACATGGGAGATAAAAGATTATTCAATACTAGAAGATTCTACAAGATTCTAGAATACAGTAGTATTTTACAATTTTAGGGTCATTCATTTTCTTCCCTGATTTATTTATAACCTTCCATTTAGTAGACTTTAGGGTAGGTGCTAAGGACTCAAAAGTAAATGAGAACATGTTCTCTTTTCTCCATGATTTTGTGGAGCAGAAAGGGAAGGAAATACTGGATGTCAGCCATTACCAAGTTGGCTGGCTGGGGCTCTGGCTCAGATGCCTTGATAACGCAGCACAGGGGGTGATGTGGTTTTTATCACCAGATTACACAGCTTCACCAAAACAATGTTTCTTAACCTTTAATGTGCCACAGACTTAGAGCCACTCACAAAAGCTGGGATCTTCTTGAAGATGCAGTCATTCACACATGCAGCCAAATTTTACATATCATGGTAAGGGATTTCATGCACTTCATCTTACAGGTCAGTCCTTGTTCTAAGCACCTAGAAATTCTAAGATATAAACTTTTGGGTCCCTCGATGGTTTGCTTTGTTTTTTTCCCCCTCCTACTCTTCTTAATTAAGTACAAGTTAATGGCAAGGACTATATACTGCCTAACAACAGAATTTTATTTTGAGCACTATGATAAACAATCTCTCACTGTTTTCAGATTGTACTGATAGAAAAGTGAGTCAGGGTATTGTACAGAGGGCATCTGATTTTCTAGAACACCCTGTTTTCCTTGAACTAGCCAGAACTTCATTGGCCAATATTCAAATACAATCTACAACTAACCTCAGATAAGACCGATCAGGCAGTAACTTCTGAGATTTATTCTTTTTTGTGTACAACTAAGAAGGGAAGTAAAATGCACAAATTCATTTAGCAATTATTAATGTAGAACTTACTTTGTACAGACCTTATGCTAAGTGCTAAGGGTACAGCGAAGAAAAACCAAACAAAAACAAAAACAAACAACAAAAAAGCACCACAATCCCTGTACTAAAGAGACTTCTAGTCCAGGAGAGAAAATAGATCAGTAAACCAATGACTAAAACTGGATGAATGGCTGGAATGAGAGCACATATAAGGAAGAAAGAGACATCAAACAAAGTATTAGCTTCAGTTGAGATAACTTATTTATTTTCCCTGAGTATAAGAAATTTCATAATGAATTGAATCTGGAAATGTTACTCTATAGTGAAGCTATTCTTGGGCATATGGAACTACACAGCGGATGAGAAGTAGGTTCTGGAATTGGATGCCTGAACCTGGATCTCAGCTTCCCCCACAAACTGGTGTGTGTGGCCTTGCAGAAGAACCTAGACACTGTGCTGCAGCGCTTGGCATATCTAGGCAAAAGCAGAACATTCGTTCAGTTATCAAACAGTGGTTGGTTTGGTTTGTGCAGGCAGAAGGCCCAGATGGCCAGCTGAAATGCTTTGATCTCATGCAAATATTGGCATTGCAAACTTGGCCTTAATCTGGCTGCACAGTGAGGGATCACGTTGAAAATCTAGTAGGCTACAGACCATCCTTCCAAAAATGCACATATTTCTGGAGAGCCCTAACCCTCCAAACCAAAATAAGAATCCTGCTTTAAAATGGATTTTTCTTATCATCATGACACTCAATATCAGCTCTTAGGACACATTGGTTGGTTTAGTTGCCTCCATAATTGTTTTAATTACTTCTTATTTGGTTTTATTTATACTGGAATTCTCCACCTATCATTCAATAAATTATGTGACAATCAGAAGTCATAAAGTAAAAAAAAAATGGTATCAGGGCACATTTGTAAAGGTAGTAAAGTGCTTGAAATGTTATCCATATGGAGATTTTCAAATGTCAGACCCCAGAAGGAAGCATAAAGTATTCTATCCACAGGTATGCCTCAATTTTCAAAAATGTTCCTGTGTAACTTTCCTCATATTATTTCTTCCACACTGCACTCATTCACAAAATGCTTGATTTTTCAGTAGTGGATTCAGATTATATGTAGCTGAGTATTTCACATTTGATCATTTCAGCAAGGTAGTCACTTTTCATACCACTTTGTCAAACAAAAAATAACGTAATCAGAAAAATCTATGAAGTCATGTCTTAGCATATAAAGAAACATCAACAGCTTGTGTTATTATGACATTCTTGAATGGTAATTTTCTAATTTACCACACCAACACTGGTCACAGTTTGATTAGGTACAGATGATATTGACCCCTGAACAAATACACAAAGTTAATAACAAGTCATGATTCAGTTTTCCTGGTTGTCTAAAAATGTCTTCTTAAAGTTTGTTTAAATGAGAATACAAATAAAAATACACACTGCACATGATGGTTATGTTTCTTAAGTCTTTCAAAATTTATAACACTGCCTCCTCCTTTTAACCCCATGCTGCTTATTCATTGAAGAACTTGGATTCATCGTCCAATACGAGTTTCCTTCATCCTGATGATGAAGTGTTCTTCAATCCTTCACACTTTGGCAAACCAGGAGTAAGGCTTAGCTATATTCAGGGTCAGTATTTTAAATAAGGATACTCCATAAGTAGTGTTGGATACTTTGTGTGTCACAAAAGAAAGCACACACTGCACTATCAAAACCTTAGTGGTGTTAAGACATATCGGTGGGTTTGAGTATCCACCAATTTGTCTATTAGAAGTTATAATCATTATATTATAATTATCATTATAAAGCCTGCAGCCATACCACTGTGACATCCAATCCTCTCAGATCTCAGAAGTTAAGCAGGGTCAGGCCTGGTAAGTACTTGGATGGAAGACCGCCTGGGAACACCAGGTGCTGCAGGCTTGGGAGAAGGACCCAGCAACCCACTGCTCCCAAAACAATTAGCCATTGAAAACCCTATGAATAGCAGAGAAGCACTGAAAATACTGTTTCGCTTGTTGTGCTAGGGTTGCTATGAGTTGGACACTGACTTTACGTTACCTAACAACAATAACAACAACAACAAGTACTATAAAATCTATCCACAAATATTTCACCTAATGGTTTCACTGTTTTGGGGATAGTTGATTGGAGACAACTTTTCAGCACTTCTGCATTTATGCCTGGTAATTCTTCTCTAAGGAAGAAACTCCTTCCATCAACTATTTGGTTATTTCAAGATATAGACCTTATAGGAAATTTGTGGTATAGACTAAGTTTTTTTCTTATATGAATTTTCAGAATAATGAGTTGATGTTTTAACAACTTTCAAAGGTGATGAAGAGTTTTCTTTTTAGAACACAACTATGACATAGATCTGATGTGTTTCAATCCATTGTAGTTATTATTCTATTGGATCCTAAAATGGTATGATCTTTGGCCAATGACAACCCCTTCAAGTTGACACCTAGGTTCCCCTATATCCTTCCCTATGTCCTTTTGATATGATTCCAGTAGAGTTGATTCATAACATACATAAGATGCACCATGTTCAAATTGTACATTTCTTATTCCAGACCTGACATGAAGTTTTCTTTTGCTAGGAAGAAATGGTTTTTAGAACTCACAATCTGAGCTCAAGGGGGTGCTCATTGTCCCTGGGTTGTTCTTTCATTCACAATTCATCTCTTCTAAATTGAAAAACCATGGCTTCCAATAATACTAAGAAAATGACACAACTGCTTTATCTTAGACTTACGTATGTTCTTGTTATTAGGTGCCATCAAGTTGGTGTCTGACTCATAGTGACCCTGCGTACAACAGGCAAAACACTATTGTCAGTGCTTCTCTGCTGTTCATAGGGTTTTCAGTGGTTGATTATCTTTTGAGAGTGAGTTGCCAAGTCCTTCTCCGAAGCCTACAGCACCTGGTGCGTCCAGGTGGTCGACCATTCAAGTACTAACCGGTCCAAACCTGCTTAGCTTCCAAGATCTAATGAGATCCGATGCCACAGTGGTACAGCTGCACACACAATTTATGTATAATCATTCTAAAATAACACCACCAATCGTAATGCTAATGGAAGACAACAGAATCAAGTTTAAGATTTCTTTGTGTTTTCTTTGATCCTTCAGATGCACCCAACTAAGAATATGTAATCAAATGCAGTGTTTGAAAATCTCTTGAATTACAGCTCTGTCACCAATTTGATAGAATCATTTAGTTTAGTTTGGCTTTTGAGATTGTTTAAGTTTTGTTTTAATGGTTTTAATTTTGTAAAATATTTACATGGTTGGGAACTCAAAACACAGAGTGCTTGTTGCCCTCTTCTGTAATCTCTGTTATTTTTTTTTTCACAGAAAAACAACTTTTAAATACTTTATTTATCTTTTTATTTTGAAAATATAAGCAAATGCATATTTATATTCACTCTTACTCCCTTTTCCTACATAAACGTAAGATACTATACATATTCTTCTGAACCTTCTTCTTGTCTTTGTTGTTTTCACTCAACAACATAGTTTAGAGATCACTTTATGGCAATATATGAAGATCTTCCTTGTTCCTTTTAACAGCTACATAATACAAAGCTCTCCACTTTAAGGATGTAATCATAGTTTATTCAATTTTCCTACTGATGGACTTTGGATATTTTCATCATTAGATTCTACAAATTATGCTGCAATAAATATAAACATCATTTTCTATTTTTACCATGTGTCTTTGAGACAGATTTCTAAAACTAGGTTATGAAATCAGAAGGTAAATGCAAAAGTTTTATAGATAGTGCCAATTTCCCTCCATCGGACTTTATTATTTGCTTTCCCACAGCAATTATGAAGTGACTATTTCTCCACTCTTGCCAATAGAATATGGGATAAGGACATGGCAGCCCACTCCAGAAGCAATCAGCCTTGGAAAACCCTGTGAATAACAGAGAAGCATTGACATAGTGCCAGACATGGCATAGTGTCAAGGAGTGTTTTGTTCTACTGCACAGAGGGTCGCTATGAGTTGGACCCAACTTGATGGCACCTAACAAGAACAGCAGGAAAAGCCAATAGAATATGTTTCCAGAATTTTGACATTTTGTCAACCTTACAAGCAAAAGCACTATCTCTATATAAATTAATTTTAATTCACATGTACTTTGTTTTGAGTAAAGGTAAAGATCTTTTATATTTTTATGAGAAATTTCCATATTTTAGCAAACTGTCTATTTATATCTTTTGTTATTTTTCTATTGGGCTTTTGGTCTCCTACCTGATTTTTCAGAAACTCTTTATGTACTAAGGATGTTTCTGTGCATTTCTTCAGTGTAAGTTGCAAATACTTTTCCTGGTTAGTTTTTTGTTTTCTCTTTACTTTTATAAATTTTTTATTATTGCTGTTTTGTTTATTTGTTTTGTGCCACAAAAAAATTTTTTTTATTATTGCTGTTTTATTTGTTTTGTGCCACAAAATTTTTTTTTATTATTGCTGTTTTGTTTATTTGTTTTGTGCCACAAAAAATTTTTGTTTTAATTTTAATGTGAGCAAATTTACTCATCTTTTTCTTTTTCTTTCTTTCTTTTTTCTCTTTTTTTTTTTTTTTTTTTTTTGAGGTATCAGGGGTTGAACCCAAGGCCTTGTGCTTGCATGCTTTGCAACTACTGGACCACTGAGCTGCACCCCTAGCCCATTTTTTTTTTACTTTTTGAGACAGGGTTTTGCTAAAATATGCAGACTGCCTCTGGTCTCAAACTTGTGATCCTCCTGCCTCTACCTCCTGAGTCGCTGGGATTATAGGCTTGTGCCACCACACATCTTTCTTATTGCTGCTTAGTTTTTGAGTATGGTTAGGTAATTTTTGAGTATAGGTATTTTTGAGTATAGTTAGGTAATTTTTCTTCATTCAGAAATTATAAAGGAATTCACCCATATTTTTTCTAGTACTCAAATGCTTTTATTTTTTATACTTAGGCCTGTGATCTACTTGGCATTTATCATGGTATATGATATTAGAAAAAGATCTAAATTTTTTGTTTTCCTATATTCCTATTCAACTACCTATATACTAAAATGCCCTTCCTTTCCCTCCACCCATTTGTGATTCTACTGTTATTACATATTTGTGCCTATTTTTGGATTTTCCATCTGATTCCATTGGCCTATTTGTACATTGCTATCAACTGAAAATATTTTAGTAATGTACATGGCTGTCCCCTCATCCCTCAGCCTTCTTTTCTTTATTTGTTTATCCTTTTAAATGGGCTTTAAAAGCAACTGGTCTGCCTCCAAAAAAATTTTTAAAAAGATAGTCATTTTCTTTGGATTGCATAAAGTACATAAATTAGCAAAGGGAAAGCAGACATCTGTTGCATCTTGCTATGCAAGAATGCAATGTGTCTTATTTTATTCAAGTTCACTTTTGTGGCTTTCAAGAGTGTTTTATAGTTTTCCCCATATAATATGCAGAGTTCCTATCAGTTTAAGCCTGGATATTTTATACTTTTGCTATTTTAAATGTGGTGGGTTTTTTTCTTGTTATTGCTGTAAGTACCACTATGTGTGTGTTTGTGTTTCTCTCTGGGTATGTGTGATTTGGGTTTCTAATTAAGGATTTTATATCCTGCCTCTGTATTAAAATTTTTAAAGTAGATTTTTTCCTTTGAATTTTAGGAGGGTTTCCAGTTGCATAATCATATCCTCTGCGATAGGGACAGTTTTAATTCTCCCTCTTTGAATTCCTGCCCTACGAATTACGTTCTGTTATCTAATTGCATTAGAAATACCTCCAAACAGGGATAAGTAGTAATGGAGAAAGTGACCACTTGTTTTGTTTCTAATTTGGAGGAAAAGCCCCCAGCACTTCCCCACTAAGTAAGATGCAGATGTTGGGTTGAGATGTTGCATGTTTTATCATGTTAAAAACATTTTCTCAACCCCTGCGTTTTAGCATGGATGAGTGATAAATTTTGTCAAGTGTGTTTTTTGAGCATTATTGAAAATAATCAGATGATTTTTCTTCTGAGCTCTGTTCCTATGATGAATTATCCTAATTCATGCCAAGATTTTGGAGTTCTATAGAAACAGCCACTTCTGAATATAAATCCCCTTATCTTTATCTGGCAGAAAGAGAAAGTCAGAGGGAGGAGACATTTTTTAGCTGTTTGGTATCAGTAATCACTCTGATTCTTTGCTAAGTTTCTGGCTTATTTCCTAGCTATGTAAGCAAAGAGAGAATTGTCTGGCTAAATGTAACTCTATTTTTATGACTCTCGGTAAAACATCATATCCCTCACTGCTGCCTCTTCTCTCTCTTTGGCACACACACAATCAGACTTGACTTTTGAAAACTAAGGGCTTAAGATCCATGTCTTGGGAGACATGTAACAAGTTAAAATCCTCCTTAGCCAGGGCTGTAGTTCATACGCTAAGCCCCATTTCTCATCAGAGAGCCCAGACCCAGAATATATGGGCAGATCCAAATTAAATGCAGACATGTTTCAGCTTGGGAATCCAATCCAATTCCAGGAGTGAGAGATCTACTTTATTAACCAGCCACCCACTATCGCAGGAGGATGGCAGGAATCAAAACCAGACCTTCTTGGTGTTATAAATTTAATTCCAGTCCACAGAAGCAACTATACTCTGAAAAACCCAACCTTTTGTTTTCTCAGCCTCTAACATCACATTCAAAGGGAACTAAGTCCCCCAAGGTCTTTCAAGATCCTTTTCAGGTGAGAAACTAAAAATAAGAGGCTGAGCATTCTGCTATCTGAGGGGAGTTCATTTCTTCATTGCTAGAGGGAGAAGCCTCTGTGGGAATTCTGCAAGGAGGAAATGGGGTTACCATGTGGAGCTTCCATCTCTTATCACTTACTTTCTCAGAAAACCTATGGAGGCAGGTCTTATTGGCAATAAGCCTCTGCCTTTAATCTCCTACAGACAAGAATGGAGATTAATGGGACAGACATTTGCTACCTGCCTCCCCCACTTATACCATGAGATTAATTAAGATGGTTCTGCAAAAAGGGCAGCTTTGAAAATGCTCTTCTCTTACAAATGTACACATAGGCAGACAGACACGTAACACACACACACACACACACACACACACACACACACACACACACACAGAGGCACATATCCTTCTAAGACATGAATGAAAGGAAGTGATATTGACCCAGAGCCAATCCTAAAGTTTTCCTTTATAGTCAAAATGAAACTCCTCCATTTAAAGACCAGGCAAGAAAAGATAAAATTATTCAAGTTTTATAGGCTACCATATATTTAATTGTTTCCCAAAGCCAAAGCCTTTCCTATCATCATCACCCATGTCTACTGCTCCCACTTCCACCATCTCCATCAGTACCTCCACCATCTCTATCAATCACCTCCACCTCCATCAGTACCACCACCATTTTCATCAGTACCTCCATCAGTACCACCAGCACTTCTATCAGTACTACCATGGTCTCCATCAGTACTTCCATCAGTACCACCACATCTATAGTACTTCTACCACCTCTATTAGTGTCTCTATCAATAACACCACCTCCTCCATCAGTATGACCACCACATTCACAGTACTTCCACCACCTCCATCAGTACCACCACCACATCCACCTGTTCTTCTACTATCTCCATCGGTACCACCACCATGCCCATCAATACCTCCATCATCTCCTTCAATACCATTATCACTACTTCCATCTGTCCCACCACTGTCTCCATCAGTACTTCCATAAGTATTACCAGCACGTCCATCAGTACCATTGCCACCTCCACCAGCCCTCCACCAGCATCTCCAACACTTTTACCAATACCATCATCATCTTCATCAGTACCATCACCCTCTTCATCAGTATCTCCAGCATCTCCATCAACTCCTTCCTTATATCCATCAACACCACAACCACTACCACCTACACTCTGCTCTTATACTTTCTCTTGCTGTTGTTTCTACCTACATCTAAAGGCAGATGGGGCAACCTGGGCTGAGGACTGAGTGAAATAATGACTCGGGGGTCCAAATAGCCAAAACTGAGTAGAACAATCATTACTGGTATCCCCAAATGACATTATTGTCATTTCCAGAGCCAAAAAAGTATTTTCAGGACAAACTGAAGAAAACAAAACAAAACAAAACAAAAAGTAAAATAAATAAGTAAATAAATAAAGAAATAAAAAACAAAACCCTCCTGATCTCCAGGCCCTGGGGCCTGAGACCTCAGATTCTTCCTTCACACAAGCTTTGCTTTTCCTCTGGACTTCTATTATGCTTAACACAAATCCTTCATCCTGCCATTTGAGCCTGCTTCCCCTTACTGTGTCTTCTTTGGTGGAGATGGAACCCAGATGGGGACTCCTGTTCTTCGCAGAGATCTCTGCAATTAAAGATGCTTCCTCTGAATACTAATGAACTAGGCTGGAAGCACTGCCTTCAAGCTTTCCAGACTCCAACCAATGCTCTCTAATGACAGTGACAAACATTGCTTCTCTACATTATTTTAGGCATGTTTTATTTATTTACTTTTTTTTTTTTTACTTTGGACATGGAAATTTCTATCTTTCAAAACCTTCACTGGGATGGGGACCAAAGGGATTGCAAGAGAAATGCAAGTAATAAAAAGATATGCTTCACTCCTCCTTAAAAAGTGGCCCAGAGATCTACTTCATGGCGGAAACTGCTATGATGCTGTGCTGATCTTGCTGAAGATAAATCAAAATGAAGTTGTCACGTGTGGACACTGTAGCTGGCAAGAGTTTCTTAACATGGCACTGGCATGATGACTCATCCCAATCTATTAGACACTGTTCCCTAACCATTCTCCTGCCCTTCCCCTGTCTCCTCCTCCCCATGTCCCTCTCCCAGCTTTGTCCCTACTCCCTTCCCATCCCTGTCCCACAGATCTCCTTATTTAGTTACAGCCCACCGGGCAGAGGGACGCTGGGCAGCGGTCCACCCACTCATGAGGGAGAAGGTTACGGATTAGGCACCAAACTTCAAGCCACCTCCAAGGAGTCTTTACTGAATGATCTGACCTCTGGCAATGTTTCCCCTTTTGGCATTAACATAATCCCTGATTTGAAACTTCTCCACAAATGAAAAGCCCATTTTAAACACAAAACAGATGGGAAGTTTCTTCAAATCGGGTTGGCCAGAGTCTCAGGTTTGCTCGTGGCTTATAAACTTCACCCTCCAAAGCATCATCCGGAGGGCTGATGGATTGATCTGCAGGTCCTTCTTTGCCTGTGCTCCCTCTTTCTGGCCTTGGTCCCATTTGACCACTTTGTGCTTGTTCTCAGTTCACAGAGGGGCCGGCATCGGAAAGTTCAGCTATCGGAGCTAAAAGGCGATCAAGTTGCCTGGTAGGAAGAACAGCCACAGGTCTGCGACTCAGAGAGAAAGTAGCGGAATGGGTTTGTAGAATCTCCAGAGAATTTTATGCTGAGAGATCGTTTGGGCTCTGTCTACTTAAAGGTTAGATTTGAGAGCCTGCAAGGGACTGAGGTGAAAGAGGGACGGTCCATGTGCCTCTTCATCTAGACTCAAACCCTCACTAGCTCTGTGGCCCTCTGCAAGCTGCTTAACTGTGGGTGTGCCTCAGTGTTCCCATCTATGCAGTGGGGATAATAATGGTACTTATTAATGCTGTGAAGATAAATATTAAGAGAGTTAATATCTACCAAGATCCTAGGACAGCACACTGGGAATGCCAAACAGACCTCAGAGCAAGGGGTAGCTTTTTACACAGAAAGGAATTTCAGGGATATACTTTTAACTCCTCAAAATTTCACTTCTCATATTACATTTTTTGCAAGGTAGATAAAATTGATAGCAAGTCCTTAAAATATCATACAAGAAGGGAAAAGAGGGAAATGCTGAATAAAGAAAATGTAGGGAAAGTTATCCCGCATGTGTTTGTCAGCTTGTCACGTTGTGGAGGCTTGCATATTGTTATGATGTTGAAAGCTATGCTACTCCTATTTCAGATACCAGCAGGGCCACCCATGGTGGACAGGTTTCAGCTGAACTTCCAAACTAAAGCAGACTAGGGAGAAGGACTTGACAGTCCACTGCCAAAACAATTAGCCATTAAAAACCCTATGCTTAGCAGAGATGCACTGACAAATATAGTGCTGGAAAGTGAGTCCCCCAGACTGGAAGGCATTCAAGAAACAACTACAGAAGAGTTGTCTCCTCAAAGGACAGTTGACCTTAATGACAAGAATGGAGTAAAGCCCCTGCGACCTCCTTTTGCTGATGTGGCATGACTCAAAATGAGAAGAAACACAGTGGCTGCAACAATGGGCTCAAAATAAAAGAAGATCATGTGCATGGCACAGTATTGGAGAGTGTTTCATTCTGCTATGCATAGGGCCACTATGAGTTGGACCTGACTGGACAGACTGGACAGCACCTAGCAAGAACAATAGGGAAAGTTATAACGATTGCATTATACCCTCTTCTAGTATATAAGATGGATACAGAAATGTTAGAGGAAGGGCATCAGAGGAATGTAGCTTTTAAGGTCACTTGACCTCAAACAGATGGAAAGAGGGTCATTTAATTTCCTGTCTTGTTCGCTGCTGCACCTCCTGTGCTATGTACAGTGCTTGATAAGGAGCACATGAAACATTACAGAATGACTGGACTTCTGGCAATCTCCCCTCATGCCACTATTTTCTTTTTGAGTGGTGTCCACTTTAAAAATGAGTGGCATGTGGTACAGTGAGCATTATTCAGGAGGGTAGGGGTGCCATTCCGGTGGCTTTGCTGTGCCTCATTTACACCATCACGGAGCTCCCAGATTCCGCGGCAAGGTCACCTTTCAAAAATCCATACTGGATCATCTTGCCACTGGAAACTCCTTAGTTACTCCAGAAAGTCATTAGCATGAAGCCCTCCATTTTTAAAGTATTCTGTAGAAAGGCCTTGGGGATATTTGTCTGCCAGCTTTACTGGCTAACACACCTGCTCAGTTCTGTCTATGCTATGCTCTGTCTAACCTTAGAACTGTTCCTTCCATCAGAACAATTTTCCCTCCTTCCACCCTAGCTTATTGCTGTCAACTTAAATGTCTCTTTTATTGGGAAGTTTACTGAGGCCAGCTACCTGAGTCGGTTGAGTCTCCTGCCTAATGCACACATCCATTATCCATGGTAAACAACAATGGCTGTAATAACTTGTCTAATATGGCTAACCCTGCTGGTATAAGCTCCACACTGAAGCCATAGTTTCAGTATGTAGCATGGAGACATGCAGATGGCAGGCTCTCCAGCAATAGTTGCTGAATGAACCATGAATTAACAAATGAGAGTGTGTGGCTGGCAACCCAAAACATTTCTCATGTTCAGAAAGTTGAGACTTGGAAAATCTAAGGTCTTTAGATCTAATCCATTCAGTTAACTAATGAACTCAATCATTAACTAGACACAAAAAGAATGTGAAATTTCCCTGTTCATCCATTCCCACAGTCTTATTCCCTCTCTCAGTGCATTCATGGCAGGAAGCTGACATCAATGACCCACCAAGCCAAACAACTGGGTCATACATTCATCATGCTTCCTGTCTCCAGATATGAAAGGCACAAGAAGATTTGGGCTTATTAATTATTATTGTTTTTCTCTCTACATCTTTCTGGAAGAAACTGGTATCAAGATCCATGTGATTCAAATGGAAGGTCCAGGTTAGTTAGAAATTTGGGTTCCGAGCCTGGCGCAGTGGTGCACGTCTGTAATCCCAGCAACTCAGGAGGTAGAGGGAGAAGGATCGCAAGTTTGAAACCAGAGGCAGTCTGCATAACTTAGTGAGACCCTGTCTCAAAAAGTTAAAAAAAAAAGGGGGGGGCTAAAAGTGCAGCTTAGTTGTATAGTACTTGCATGTAAGCACCAGGCCCTGAGTTCAAACCCAAGTACCACACACACACACACCAAAAAAAGCAATAAATAAATAAATAAATAAATAAATAAATAAATAAATTTGGGTTCTGCCAATAAGGGACTCTCAGTCTCCAAAGCTTCAGAAAAGCAAACCACATGCTAGCCATTCTGGATACCTGGAACTGATGTGAAATGTTTATGTATGTGAACACAGGGACACATGTGTAAGGGTGACCTGCCCAGGACTGGCCTCTGGAGGAACCCAGGGATCCACCCCTGGGCATTTCAGGTTGACTTTTCATCTGGAAAGTGCCAAGCAAATATTGAAACCAACATTTGCCTCTGTGCCTTTGTTTCCAAGACTTCTCCCGGTCTGGGGCACTGAGTCCTGCAGAAGAAAGGGCCAGTTTCCTCGACATCAGGAGGATCTGTTCTTCTTATGCCTTGGGTGGTGGTGGTCACCGTGGAAGGTATAGGCTACGTTGTCGTACCCAATGAACTAGCAAGACACAAGTGGCCCACTGTGTTCCTGTGGTCCTCTGCAGCCAGCAATGCATAGGTCAATTTCATCTGCTGTCTGCCTATTCTAGATTTGTTCTTAATACTGCTGCCTTAGTGGGTTTCTGATTTTCTTCCCTTGGGAGCAAATGTGCTCCTGTTCAAACAATGTTCTCATCAGAATGCATCCTGCCATTTCCAAGAGCTTAGCAGAAAATACTATTTCCAGGGAATAGGTGCTGATTTACGCATATGAAATGCTCCACATACATATTAGATCACTGAGAAAATTCAAATGAACAGAGAGATGCACTTTTTCCAAGTTCTACTTTCTTGAAACCAAAGAAATAGCTGCCCATGACAACCTTTCATGGAGGATGAATTCTACACTCTGGAAGCGAAACATGCGTGTGAAATGTCTCTGCTTTGTGGATTTCCTGAGGTTCCTTCTAGAGCCCTTGAGCCTGTAGAAATTGCAAGAGCCTTCTGATTCATGTGTGAGAAAAGAGTCTTTGGTGGAAATATAAAAGTTTTTCTTTTACTTGTAATTCTTTGAACTTGGTCAGTGCTATATGATATGGATAGGAATTTTCAGTTACATAAAATATTTAAACAACCAGAACCTTTCAATGCCAGACCACGTTAGATAAGCAGGAGTCTGTCCATCTGCAGAGAACACAAAATGCACAAAGACTGAGAAAAACTGTCAGTTTATTTGAGACAGAGCAGTTACTGTATATCCAAATATGAAGGATATCAAATCAATTTGCAACTTTAGTTATCCAATACCTTTAAGTTCCCATACAGGTAGAGAACTTAGTTCTTATATTTCCGCACTAAAACCGCCCTTGATATTCTGGAATGAAGTTTCTCCAAGTCTAATATATTACTCCTGAAATAGCCTATTACAAATGACGACTTGCTCTAATCTACTGCATTTTCTGGCGGAGATGTGATTAGGATCAGTGGAGCAAAGGTCAATAAGAATGAATGATATTTGTTCTCAAGGAAGCTATGAGAAAGTTTTCAAAACCAGATAAGAATTTAATATAGGAATTTTTTTTCCACTTAATCAAATTGAGATGCCCCAACATTGCCTGGAATTTGTGCTGTAGATTGTAATCTGCAGGTGGCTTAGAAATGAGTCATGGGTCTTTGGAGAGAGTTCCTAAAATAGGAAGACATTTTTTTCTGTTGATGTTTCAAAGGTTCTTATCAGAGACCTGCTTCTCAATTAAAATAATTATATTTATTCTCATGGTCTATGGGTCAGAAATTCAGCAGGCCTGGACTAGGCAATCCTTCCACTGCATGTGACACGGACTGAGGACATTAAGTGGTCATCAGCTGGCAGCTGGGCTGGACTGAAGGGTCTAGGATGGCTTCATGCCTATGCCCAGTAGGGAGTCAGTAAAGCCAGTCTCCACTGGACCCTCTCCTTCTCTGTTTGATGACCTGGCCTCCAGCAGTTGTTGGACTTACGTGGCACCTCAGGACTGCAAGAAAAATATGGAAGCTTCTACGGCCTCTCAAGCCTGGGCCTGACCATTGGCATGGTGTCACTTCTGTTGTATTCTATTTGTCAAAGAAGTCCCAGAACCTGCCCACATTCCAGGGGAGGGAGCATAGACTCAGCCTCTCATTACAAACGGCAAGGACTTTCCAGCTGTCTTTCACCTGCCCAAGAGGGACTGGAAGAAAACTGTGCAGAATAAGAATTTAAGGAGGTCTGCGGGAGACCAGCAAAAAATCTTCTAAGGACTTTATCAAAGTAAAGTCCCCATGTGAATGATCTCTTAGTCTGTATCTGCTTGTAATGAGATTATTCAAAACAGCTCCTTCCTTCGGCAGAAAAAGTTGGACAGACATTGAACTCCAAAATACAACTTATGGGAAAGGAAGTCCATGTCTGATAGTTTTATATTATTTTCCCTTTGGAAGAAGAAGAAGAAAAAGAGGAGGAGGAGGAGGAGGAGGAGGAGGAGGGGAGGAGGAAGAAGAAGAAGAAGAAGAAGAAGAAGAAGAAGAAGAAGAAGAAGAAGAAGAAGAAGAAGAAGAAGAAGAGAAGAGAAGAGAAGGAGAAGGAGAAGGAGAAGGAGAAGGAGAAGAGGAAGAAGAAGAAGAAGAGGAAGAAGAAGAGGTGGTGGCGGCGGCGGCGGCGGCAGCAGCAACAGCAGCTGTTACAGACATAGTCTCTGGTCTTTGGACCTTATTTCCTTAATTATGTTAAGAATGTTTGCAAAATTCATGGAAAAATAAAATTCAATTTTTTAATGTAGGTTTGTTGAGTCTTGGCTGAAATTACCTTTAGTTCTCCTACTGGACCAATTGCTTTTAATCTGGGGCTAGTTTTCCATTCTAGGTACGAAGGGAAGGGAACTAGTCTATAACTTTTGCTTTCCCACCCAGAGTTGGAAGGCCCCCTGATATATTGTTGTTATGTTAGCTACATTGCCAAGGCATGAACTGCTAAATTAAGACTCAAGTTTCAACTAACCTTGCTACTTTCTCCTTCTGTTCTTTGACATTCTTCCAATGTTTGTGACTGTGATACAGGCTGTGTATGACTTTGAGAATTTCTTTTTTCTCATTCCAGCATAAGTTCAGACCTATCAAGAAAACCTTCAGATAACAGAGTCAAAGCAGATGACAAGTCTCATCTCTGCTCTGCATCATAAAACATCCCTGGGCCCTGAAGTCGAACATCCTCAACTTCAGACGCCTGTCTCCACAATACTGTCCCCCAAACATGTGCAGGACCTCAGGGCCCCAGCAGAGCCATGAATTAATAATATTATGAAAGGATTCTTCTCCTTATGGCAACTTCCTAATGGCTCTAAGTGTTTCTAGATCATTAAATTCTTGACAAAAAAAAAAAAAATGGAGTAGGAAAAAAAAGGAACGAAAAAATAACTTCCAGCCACAAACGTTAAGGTCCATTGTCCTTAGCGAGTACATCAGGATGAATCATCTCTGCGATGAGAATGTCACGTCCAAGCAAAATGCATTATTTGGTTTATAAAAACCTGAGAAGCACACGGCATTTCAGGAACACATCCATCGCAAAACTGAAGCAACTGCTGATTGAGAGTGTCTGTCTGTTTCATTATGTTTGGGTTTCTGCAAAGGAGAAATCAGATTTGGATGTGGTTAGTCACTGATTTCCTGGGTGAGCAATGAACCAGCAAGGAGCAATTTAAACTCCATGCAGTCTCTCAACCCAATGAATTTGTAGAGGTGACCATACTCATTGTCATGTGTCTAGATGGTACGGAGATGGTTTTGAATACAGGAAGTGTGATTTGCATGAAGTGGAGGGAAGACAACCTCAAAGGCGATATGGAGTTTGTGCTACAATGAGACTTACCTAGCAACCCACATGCAGACTCCCCAGATCTGAGTCAGAGTCACACAACTCCCCTTATGGTGTCAGGAGAATGTTTGGGCCACACCATCACCCACTCCATCTTCTCTGCTACCCTGTGCTGAGCTTGCAGTCTCTAATAATGAGAGGCAATATCTAAAGAGTCATCTAAGCATCTTATCTGTATTAATTCATTGAATCTTTGCAACCTGATTTTATAGATTGACCTTAAAGTTGCTAAGTCAATTGTCCAATCTGACCCTACTGTATATGGTCGATGTGGTAGCCAGACTCCGAGATGGTCCCCAGTATCCCTCACTTCTTAGTATTTATGTCCTTGTGTTGCCCCATCACATGCTGTACCAAATTTGGTTCATGTGACCTACAGAGTATGGCAGAAAAAATATGAAGAAGTCCACGTGGAAACTGAGGTGTCTTGTCAAAAGCCCGCTGGACGTGCTAGCTGTATGGTCAAGCCATCTTCGAAGCTGATCTGATCTGCCAGCCCAGTTGAGGCCTTGGGTGGCGGCAGCCCTCGCTCACATCTTCTGTGTGGCCTCATGAAAGACTGGAGAAACAGCACTGATCATGGTTAACCTCTTGCGGCAAACTGTTACTTAGTGATAGAATAATCCAGTAGCTCTGGGATTCCAGCTTGTGTGAATCAAAGGCAGCAGCCACTCTCAGAGGCTACGCTAAATCCCCTCTCCTACACCAAGCCTTTGAGGAAAGGTCTCGCTAAGTTGCTCAAGCTACCTCTGCCCTCAAACTTGCCATTCTCCTATCTCTACCTCCTGAGTCTCTGGGATGACAGGTGTGCACCACAGCACCTGGCCTAATAATAACTCAGTTTTTAAATGAGTTAAATTATCAGTTTGTCACCTGAGACATTCAGGATAGAGAACTAATTAAACAACCAGATCTTGTGCCCAGAGATCATTCTGCTTCCTGTTAGATGATGCAAAACCTTAGCAGTGAGTCACTCTCAGGGTAATTAGCAACTAAAATGTCTCCACAGACCCAGGAGAGCCATGTGGGACGCTTTGCCATCTGATGTGCACAGGGAGCAACACCATCATTTCAGCAAATTACTGTTTTGTTTCCATTCCAAGAACAAGCCCTGCACTCTGGCTGTGAATGAATCACAGATACTAAGCTACACCAGATTACCCAAGTTCCAGTATCTTTTCACTCAATGGCTTTGCCCCAATTAGAGCACTTGGCTTTCTCGTGAATGTCTGCCAAGTTTGTAAAATATCCTCTTTAAGAAATGTCACTCTTGAGACACGACATCTTTATCCAGGTCCAATACACAGAATGCATGCACTTGAGAGACTAAGAATGCAGTGGGGGAATTGGGGTGAAGAGGAAAATTCCTATAGGGAAGGTCCAAAGACACCCCAGTGTTAATACACATGGGAATAAACCCAACGGGACATCTGAACAGAAATTTTGGTCTGGAAACTTGCAACCTAGCATGTTCCCTAAATTGCATTTTTATTTCATTCCTTCCTTCTTCCCGTGCTTCTTTCATGCCCTCCTTCCTTCTCCCTGGCCTCCCTCGCTTTCCCTCCTCCCTCCTTTCTTCCTTTCTCTCTCCTCCCTCCTCTCCCTCCCTCCCTTTGTCTTTACCTTCCATTCCTTCCCTCCTTCCCTCCCTCCCTCCCTTCCTTCCTTTCTTCCCTCTTTTCTTCCCCTTGTTCTTCCTTAATGAAAGCAATCACCCCTGTTCCCTCTGCCCACCCTAAGGGCAGAGTAAGAATGTAGCCAGCACTTGAAAAGATTTGGCCAAGAACATTGTTACAAAAAGCTGGAAATGTTTCTAGCCTGAATGGATTCCCTCCTGCGTCTGTGCCAAGTTCAAGGTCCCAAGTGAACCCTTTCCTCTGTGTACTATGGTACGCCCTGGACCAAGAAAGGTGTCTTCAACAGAAGTGAAAATGCAACACATGAGTATAAGGTTACATTTCTCCCCAGGGCACCTTCAATTCATGTAATTGTATTAGGAGGAGGGGAAGGGAGATAAAGGAGAGCCACCTCATCAATGTGTGGAGCTCAGTGAGCCAGCTTGCTCAGCCTTTGTCATCATACAGCCTCCGAATGAAACCTATGGAGGAGGAAGTGACTGTGGGAGCAGGGATCCCCCGAGGGCATGGAGACTTCTCTGGCAGCTGGCACTGCATGATCTCACTGCCGCCAAAGGGCCTCCCTGGGTTCAGAGGCTGATGAAATAAGAGTCATACATTCTTTAGCCTGCTCCAGATTTCCATTAAAAGCAGCATGACAATAGTACACCTGAATCTATTCTAAGGCATAGGAAGGAATTGTCTCTCTTGGAACCTCACTTAATTCCCTGGGAGACTTCTTGTTGTTGTTGTTAGGTGTCATCAAGTCAGGCCTGACTCATAGTGACCCTATGTACAACAGAATAAAACACTACCCAAACTCTGTGCCAGGCACATGATCTTTTCTACATATAAGCCCATTGTTGCAGACACTGTGTCAATCCATTTAGTTGAGGGCCTTCCTTTTCTTTGTGGACCTGCCATTCTCCCAAACATGTTGTCCTTCTCCAGGGATTGGTTCCTCTTGACAACATGTCCAAAATACCTAAGATTCAGTCTAACTACCCTTGCTTCCAAGCAGCATTCTGGTTGAACTTCCTCTAAGATGGATCTGTTGATTCTTTTGACAATCCATGGTATATTCAATATTCATCTCTAGCACCATAATTGAAAAGCATCGGTTCTTCTCCTATCTCCCTTATTCAATCAACAGTATGATGCAACTGAAAATACCATGGCATGAGTCAGGTGCACCTTTGTCTTCAACGTGACATCTTTACTTTTCAACACTTTAAGGAGGTCTTTAGCAACAGCTTTTTTCTGGCTCCCTTATTCAATGTCCAACTTTTCACAACCACATGATATGATTTAAAAATATCATGACATGAGTCAGGCGCACCTTTGTTTTCAATATGACATCTTTTCAATATTTTAAAGAGGTCTTTTGCAACAGCTTTTCTCAAATCAATGCATCTTTTGACTTCTTGACTGCTGCTTCCATGGGTGATTATTGTAGAACCAAGTAAAAAAAATCTTGGACAACCTCAATCTTTTCTCCACTTATCATGAAGTTGCTTACTGACCCAGTTGTAAGACCCAGTTCATGGTGAGGCGCAATCCATATTGAGGGCTATGTTCTTTGATCTTCATCAGTAAATGTTTCAAATCTTTACTTTTAGCAAACAGAGTTGTGTCATCTGCATAACACAGGTTATTAATGAGTCTTCCTCCCATCCTGATTCTGTGTTCTTCTTCATAAAGTCCATCTTCTCAGATTTTTTGCTCAGCATAGAAATTTAAGAGGTTATGGTAAAAGGATCCAGCCTAGGCACACACCTTTCTTGACTTTAAACCAGGCAGTGTTTCCTTGTTCTGTTTGAATGACTGCTTCCTCGTCCATGTACAGACTCCTCATGGATACAACTAGGTGCTCTGGTATTCTCATTCTTCCCAATATTATCCACAATTTGTTGTGATCCACACAGTTAAATGCCTTCAGTTTCAGCAAGCAAAGTTGTATGATCTACATAATGTAGGTTGTTAATGAGTCTTCCTTCAATCCTAATGCCACATTCTTCTTCATGGTCAGCTTCTGGGATTATTTCCTCAGGACTCCATGAGCATTACTCCAAGCTTAGTGTTTTCTTAGATGTTGTTGTTGTTGTTGTTGTTCTTGTTGTTGTTGTTAGGTGCCATCGAGTTGGGTCCGACTCATAGCAGCCCTATGTACAACAGAACGAAACACTCTCCAACACTGTGCCATACCCAGCACTATGTCAGTGCTTCTCTGCTATTCATAGGGTTTTCAATGGCTGATTGTTTTGGTAGGGGTCCATCTCCCTAACCTCCAGCACTTGGTGTTCCCAGGAGGTCTCCCATCCAAGGACTAACGAGGCCCAACCCTGCTTAGCTTCCAAGATCTGACAGGATCAGACACCACATTGGTACAGCTACAGACAGAAAAAGTTTAGTATCTGCTATATGGCTTTTGTTTGAATTTTCCATAGACAAACCCTTCCTCTACAAGTCCCCTGTATAAGACACAAGGTCACTTTGAAGTCTTGTTGGTTGAAAGAAATGTTGTTTGGGTTGGTGTCTAAAGATACCTGGGTTGCTGGATGTGGTGGCATATGCATGCAATCCCAGAAGGCAGGGGAGGCAGGAGGATGGCAAGTTCTAGGCCAGCTTGGCTACATAGTTGGCTACAGTTGGCAAGTCCATAGTTGGCCCCCCACAGTTAGCAAGGCATTTCTGTTGATCTTGACTGTTTTGTAGAAAAAAAAGTGCATAGTCTACTCGACAGTTACTAGATGAGAGTATTATTCCTCTACCTCAAAAAGGGTTTTGGCTATATTTAGGAAGTACTGCAAGTGAATCATTGTCATAAAACAATGTGTTTAGAAGACCTCGGTGCTCTTGACAGATGGCACTTGTGACTGTTGTATTCTCTGTCACACATTCAAAACAAATCCTCTCTCCTGATGCCACTTACACTCACCAAGAAGCTTAGAAGGAGGGTTTTCTAGTGACATAAAAGTGGTGAATGTGATGGCGCAATTCCTTTTGATTTTTAAAATAGTTTAAATATTTCTGTCTCTCTTCATTTGATTTGCTGCTTCCTCTCTCTCTTGTTGCAGAGCTGTGCACACATACACATACCTACACACAGAGAGAGAGAGAGAGAGAGAGGTGAAATGAATAATTATAATAGCAGTTAACAATTTAGAAATTCCCCCAAATATGGATACTAGCAGAGGGCAGAGAAGATTGGAGAAGATGGGAGGGGGAAGAGGGTCAGTGAGGAAGGATGAAGGGGGAGAGGTCAATCTCAATGTAAACAGCACAACTTTATGAGTATGTTGGAAAAAAGGGGGAAGATAGAAAAAGAAACCTACTAGAATAGCTAAAATTAAAAAAAAATAATAATAGTAGTAATAATACCAAAGACTGGCAGTAATGTAAATGGACCAGATCACTCATGTAATACTGCTGGGAATGTGAAAAAGTAGATCACTGTAGAAAAAGGTTTGGACTTATATCAAAATCGGGATGCACGTATATAGATAAATATTCTCACAAAAATATATGCAAGTAGAAAGGAAACCAGTAGTGGGGGGGTGCGGATAGGGGAGGAGGATCATGATAGGGTAAGGAGGAAGTTATGTGAGCAATGTCCAATGAAATTTATATATGGAAATGTCATAATAAAACCCATTAAGTTGTACATTAAAAATTACCAATAAAAAAATTTAGAAATCCCCCCAATATCAATACTTTTGTGTCCTAATATGTTACCTAAACTACCTGTAGGACGCTTCTGAGCCAGGAGTCACCTGTAGTTTTTGCCACATGAAATAATGGAATATCAGCTGGATTCAGAATCAAAGACAGCAGCTTCCATGTACACTGGGCTACACTGTTGAGTATGTTCTACCTGCTCTCTGAAACCCAGGTTCCCTTTCTATGCAACTCTTCATGTAGCTTTTTCTTTGTTAATATCCCAGCAATTTGCACCACCAAGGCTTTAGAGCAAACCAATATAATTAAGTATATTTTTCCAACATATTATGTTGCAACAAAGAGGCGAATAGTAGAACCATTTTCCCCAAACCATTTAACAGCCTCTAGGGAGGCATGGTTTCCTTTCAAAGTAAACTATATTTCAAGTCGTAGAATGTTTTTATTACCCAAATTGGACTAAGTAATTGACTCTTTTGGAACTGATTCCTCCATTGTCTCAGTAACAATCAGCTAATGAAATATTGCATAGTAAAAGGATAACCTGAAAAGATTCAGGTAAAGTTTCCTGTAATCATTTGCTACAAAACAATCTTGCCTTCCCCAATTACTCTCTAACAACTCAAGATACAATCACTACATTTGAATCCATCCTATAACTTGACACACATACCAGCCTGCCAGCATACAACCATGTTCACCTAATGAAATGGAATAGTGCCGATATTTTTATGCTGTTTTGTAGATATATTCTACAACTTTGTTGTCTCAGGGGAAGAGCTTAAGCAACATTTTAACTACAACATGTTGCCTTTCTTTAATATTGAATTTATAAATGCTCTCTTTCTTTTTATTTATTTATTTATCTATTTTTATTTTTATTTATTTATTTTTATTTTTATTTATTATTATTATTATTATTATTTATTGAGCTCTCTTTCTTTTTATTTAAGTTCTCAGCTTTGTCATCGTTCTTTTTTAATTTCCACCATCAACTATCAAAAGCTTTCACTAGCATTTCCTGATATAAAGTTACACATTAGGCAGAACTGAAAGACATTAATCCTGCTCTTACACAAATACTTTTTTTTTTCAGAACTGGGGATGGAACCCAGGACCTTGTACATGTTAGGCAAGTTCTCATTACTGAGCTGCACTCCTAGCCTCTAACCTTGATCTTAGGAAGCAGATAACATGGACAATGAAATAAAGTATGAGCATAAACATATAACTATTTATCACTATAAACCCAAAGCAGTCTGTGATAGAGTCAAACTCATGATCCCCAATCTAGCTTCTCTGGATTAGAGTGATCCGGGTCAGGAAAGTAGACTAGGAAATGTGCCCTTTATGCTGAGAAATTGGTAGAGGTTAGGTGGTACCAGAGTCTTCCCTGAGAGAGAATGGAGTAAGCCATGGTCTTTTCTCAGAAGACAGATACACACTTTTCATCTCAAGCATGACTTGACAACTAGAGCTATTATTTCTTCTTTTCACACTTTTTCTTTTCTACCTTTCTCAGATATCTGCCTCTCTTCAATTTTACCTTCATAAACTTTTCAGCTATCATATCTTTGAACTTAGCCAAACGTGAGTGATGGCTACATGAACAGCCTACTTTTCTGTACTAGAACTAGTCATTAGCTACTAGTTTTCCAGAAATAGAAAATCCTGTTGAAAGACACAAATGTGGCTATGAGAATCTTATTTGTGTGCACATCTTATAAGTATGTTATTTGCTATAAGTAAAAGAACAGAGATATGTGGACCATTTATCTTGGAGAGTTACCTTTTTTTTTTCATCCCAGGGATGTAAATCCAACCAAGAACTAATGTTATCTTATTTAAAGCTCTAGACACTAACCATCTAAAAAATGATGCCAATCCAGCTGAGAAGTGGATCCATGTCACTTTGACCAAGAGATGCCATGCCCAGGGCCATTACATTGTCTCTAGATGAGTGCTCCTTCTTTTAAAGTTGGTGCATTTTTAGTCTGCACCTTATGTAAGCCAGAAACTTATAATTGGAGACAATTCAGAGGCATTTTCCTTTTAGTATCCTCAAATTAAAACTTATATCCTGGAAGCTTTTTGGGACTTGTTGTTGTTGTTAGGTGCCATCCAGTCAAGTCTGACTCATAGAGACCCTATGTACAGCAGATTAAAACACTTCCTAATTCTGTTCCAGGCACACGATCTTATTTATGTTTAAGCCCATTGTTGCAGACACTGTGTCAATCCATCTGGTGGAGGGTTTTACTCATTTGCATTGACCTGCCACTCTCCCAAATATGATGTCTTTCTCTAGGGATTGATCTCTCCTGACTACATGTCCGAAATATGTAAGATGCAGTCTGGCCATTCTTGCTTTCAAGGAGCACTCTGGTTGCACTTCTTTTAGGACAAATCTGTTGGTTCTTTTGGCAGTCTATGGTATATTCAATAGACCACTCCAGCACCATAATTCAAAAGCATCAATTCTTTTCCTGCCTCCATAGTGCACACTAAATATTATCTGAAGTCACCAGCCTGACGGAGATGCCACTTGGTTGGATCCTATGTCACTGTTCTACTAGGCTCTGCCACAGTGATCAGTACCTGGCTTTATTAGCTGAGAAAGACAGACAAACTCCCTTACATTTCTACCCAGTTCCAGAGATTCAAGGTCTTTGTTAATGTTTTCTAAAAACATAAATCACCTGGAGCAATTACAGAAATGTTAATAACCAAAGCAACAAATGTAAGTACTTATCTCAAGTCCAGGAATATTCAAGGGGTGTGCAGATTAAAGTGCATAAGACTGTTTTCATTCAAAATCATGTAGAACAACCCATCGATAAAGCACAGAGCTGCTCATGGGAATGACCGTCAACCCTGGAATATGTTGCATCTCATGAAATCTGCCAGCACCAGAAAAAAAAGATGGTGAAGTACTGTGAGCGCCTCAGAGGAAAGTCACTTAAAATGCCAGGAGTAAATCAAGAGAATTACCCAGTTACAGGGGCCTGGTGTTTCCTGAATGCTGTGCAGCTAGAAACTGGTTTTCTTATATTGTGATCTGGGTGGTGGTGCCCCTTAGAGTTTCACTGCTCAAAGAGAAGATAATAAAAAAAGACAACAAAATGAGACACCAAGGGCACATGGTAGGTTGCGCTAACAGAGACCAGAACAAGAATAAGCACTGCAAGTTAACAAAGAGATTTGGTGAATGTAGAAACCCTACCTGCATAATTAAAGCAAACAAGCTAAACAAACAAAACTCCACTCTATGGCACATCTGTAGGGCTGAAGCATAGAATTTTCCAGATTTTCATTTAACTTTGTGGTTGGAAATAGTTAGGGTCTGGGATGGAGACTCATCTGATTAAAGGAAAACTCTAACACCCAGGAGAGAGGCTTAGCAGGCCAGCAATGAGGTACTTTCAGATTTGTATGGGCCTGTGGAGTCTAAGAAGGAAGGGGAGGAAAGAAACCTTTTTTTATATATACCTCCTTATCCTCAGGATCCCGATGAGCAGAGCAGTGAAAAGCCCTGATCCAGAAGAAGAGAAGGCTTCAAGGATGTTGGAGCAAGAAACAAGAGTGAACGGGAGCTGCATTTGAGCTCTGCAAATCATGCGACCACAAAAGAATTAGAGTTAGGGAGAAAGACATGTGTCCCTGACCCTGTAAATACCAGCTCTCTGAGGCTATAGGAGCAGGGGGCCTGGGAGAGCCAGGAAGATCCAGATAACTGTGATGCTCAAAGGCTCCTTCTCTGCTGTTTCCCAGCAACTTTGCTGTATTTCACCCAGTATCATAAGGAAATCTGTCCTTCACTTGTTAAATTCTCTCCTGAGACTAATTTCTATTCTGGGTAAGTTAGCTTCAGATTGAAAGCAAACATCACTTCTACCTCACCCATGCATTTCATGACAAAGAGAAGAAAGGTAAAATAGTAAAATGTCTTTTCAGTGGAAATAGATGACGAATTTCTTTTTAACTTGCAAAAGATTTGGAAATGGATCTTTACCACATCAAAAATAAAAATATTTAAAGAGAAAATAATTCCACCTGGTATCCAATTTTGTCTGATCTCAGAAGCTAAGCAGAGTTGGCCTGGTTAATACTTGATGGTAGAATGCTTGGGAATACTGAGCACTGTAGGCTTGGGAGAAAGACCTGGCAGCCCACTCCTGAAACAATCAGCCATTGAAAACCCTATGAATAACAGAGCAGAACTGACAATAGTTCCGGGCATGGCACAATATCAAGTAGTGTTTCATTCTGTTGTACATAGGATTGCTATGAGTTGGACCCAACTCAACGGCACTTAACAACAACAATACTTGTATAATGTTCATAAAATCTGAATTACTAAAGTGCATAACAAAAGCAAGTATCTTAAACAGGAACTTCCTCAATTTGGTAAAGATCATTTATAAAAATTTACATCTAATATTCTACTTAATTGTGAAAGCTTGAATTCTTCTTCCAAGATCAGGAATAAAGTAAGGATGCTGAAAGCTCTAGCTATACAATAAGGCAAGAAAAAGAAATGCAAGGTAGATAGATTGGAAAGGAAAGACACAATCACCCTTTTTGTAGAGCACATAATTGTCTGCATAGAAAATCCTGAAGAATCTACAAGAAAGCCTCCTAGAACAAATACATGAGATTAGCATGCTCACAGAATACAAGATAAACATACAAAAATCCAGCAGACATGGAAGCAATGAATCTGTAAATATAGAAACTGAAAGTAGAATACCTTTACAATTGCTCAAAAAGTTGAAATACTTCAGTATAAATCTAACAAAACTTGTATAGAACTGAAAAGTATACACTGCATGAAAGAAATCAAGATTTAAATGAGTAGAGAGACATACTATATTCACGGATTGGAAGTCTTAACATAGTTAAGATGTCAGTTCTTCTCAAATTAATACACAGTATTAATACAATTTCTATCAAAACCTCAACAAAAGTTTGTACAGACACTGAGAAAGCCATTCTAAGATTTATATTGGAAAGCAAAGGAATGAGAGTAGCCAAAATAATTTTGAAAAACAAAAATAAACAAGTATTCAGTCTTCTTAATTTCAAGACTAACTATATAGCTACAGGAATCAAGACTGGGAATGTTGATAGAAGGATAGGCACACCAATCAAGGCAACACAGAAGAAATCTAGACCCAAATAAATATTCTCAATTAATTTTTTGTTAGTTTTTGTTTTTTGAGATAAGGTCTCCTCTGTAGCCCAGGCTGGCCTTGAACTAACAATCCTCCTGCCTCAGCCTCCTGAGGGCTGGGAATACAGTCATGGGCCACCAAGTCCTCATTCAACTAATTTCTTCTGAAGAAGCAAAAGCTATTCAATAGCCGAAGAATAATCCTTTTGAATAAATGGTACTGGAGCAACTGGACATCCAAACGCAAGCAAACAAACCTGAACCTCAAACCACACTAAGTCAAAACACAAAACTCAATCATGAAAACACAAACCATCCAATTTGAACATGGCAAAAGACATTCACAGATACTTTACTAAAGACACACAGCTGATTAATAGGTCAATGAAAAGATGCAAGTTAAAGCCACAATAACATGTCACTGTGTTCTGATCCCCCCACATGTCTGTCAGCTTGTCACTCTAGAAAATGAGACCCCAGGCTGGAAGGCTTTCAAAAGATGACGGGAAGAGTTGCCTCCTCAAAAGAGAGTGTTTTGTTCTGTTGTACATAGGGTTGCTATGAATTGAATCTGACTCCACGGCACCTAACAACAATGTTCCAATGAAATAGTTAAAATAAAGGGACAGTACCAAATGCTAGCAAAGATGCAGGGAAAATGCACCACTCATACTATGCACACATTCTTGATGGGAACAAAAAATCATGCCGATATTCTGAAAAACAGTTTGCTAGCTTCTTAACAACTGAAACACAACTATCATATGACCTTGAGTATGCATTCTTGGGCATTTACTTCAGAGAAATGAAGACCTAAGTGAACATAAAAACCTATACACAAACACTCATAGCCACTTTATTCATAACAATAAAAAATCAGAAACAAGAGCTGGGGTGTAGCTCAATGGTAAAACACTTGCTTTGCCTATGCCAGACCTTGGTTTCCATCCCCAGCACTGCAACAACAAAAAACCAGATACAACTCAGACCACATGACCTTTAATGGGTTTATGGTTAAACAAACTGTGATATATTCGCACCACGGAATATGACTCAGCAGTAACAAGGATCGATCTAGAGTAAAGCTGGAGATTGTGGTACGCACCTGTAATCTCTGCACTCAGGAGACTGAGGCAGGAGGATCATGAATTTAAAACCAGCCTGGGTTACATAGTGAGACTTTGTCAAAAAAAAAAAAAAAACTAAAGAAGAAGGAAAGAAAGAAAGAAAGAAAGAAAGAAAGAAAAGAAGTGAAGAGGGAAGAAAGGAAGGAAGGAAGGAAGGAAGGAAGGAAGGAAGGAAGGAAGAAAGAAAGAAAGAAAGAAAGAAAGAAAGAAAGAAAGAAAGAAAGAAAAGATTGAAAGAAATGATTGATGCTCAGGGCACCCTGGATGGAGGACTCTGGAGAATTATGCTAAGTGAAGAAAGTCCATCTGAAAAGGTTTCATTGCGAACGATTCCACTCTCATAACATTCGTGACATGAGAAAATTACAGAAATGAAGAGCACATTCAGGGTTGCTTGGGATTAAGGAGGGAGTGGGGGCAGGAAGTAAGTGGGTATGGCTCTAAAAGGTAACAGGAGAGATCCTCCTGGTGATGGAAAGGTTCTGCATCTTAATTCTTAGCATCAGTGTCCTTGTTGCACTACAGTGTTGCAAGATGTTACTGTTGAGAAAAACTGGCGTGCATAGTGATCTGTCCATATTGTAGCTTAGAAATGCATGTGAATCTACAGTTGTCTCAAAATAAAAATGCAATTTAAAAAACCATCTGGTTTATAAGAAACCCTTCTCTGTGAGGATTAGGGCACCATCTCTCCTTCCAATCACCTTTAAAACTCAAAGTTCCATTTTGGGAACACAATGTTCTTCAAGGTGAATTTGCCAGTAGCATCCAAATATTTGTATTAATTTACAGGAACACTTTTTACTAACTGCAAATACATGGGCCTTGCTCCTAGACACGTTTAGGTGAATTTTGAAGTGACACACTTTGAAATGATTTGTATCTGACAATTACTGAAGTAACATTTTTGAACCATGGGGGGAAAATGAGTTATCCTTCAAGCAAGTTTAGTTCCAAATGCACAAATACTAACTATGCTCTTGGCATGACATTTTATATTAATTCTTCATTTTATGTACATGAGAATTTACATACCACAGTTTTATACTAGAGTCTTTGCCAAAGTTTCCCTCTTGTCTGAGGTCCAAAGTTTTTGGCTGGAGTTTCCTAACAAAATATGCATTGTTTCCACTGGAGTTTATACCAGAAATAATTAGGTTAAGTGTCATTATAATGGAAACAATACAGCTTTTGTAATTCATTATTGTATTGTTGCTAAACTTCACAACTTTCAGTGTTGGAAGAATTGTGCTGTTAGCTGCTACAAATTTCTAGGAGGAACTCCTACTAATATAGTACTATATAAGCATCTTTATTTGATTTGGTTATAGCAATTTCAGGAACCTTGACCCAAGACACTGCTGGTTTTTATAGACACAGTGTTAGAAGAGAAACTTCCGGTCTATGCATTAAGGAATGTACAAGGTTCAATGCTTAATTCAAAACCTACACAAAGCATCTCTCACTCCCTCTGATGTCTCCTTACGTTGACAGACTTTTGTTTGACAAACTCTGCTTCCTGCTCTGTTGGTGACTTATACCAAGGACTGATTTATGTGTACCTCAAGTTAACTATTCTTCATATTTAAGTTTTGATTCACTGTTCTCCATGAAGTAGATTTGAGGGTGTACAAAATTTGAGGCTGCAAAATTTTAGGTTACCAGAGAAAAGTAGATAAGGGAGACTCTTAGCCAGAGCAACAGGAAATCAGTTAAAATAAAAGATTTATTGGTATATGTGTACAAATCTATTTATAGATCACTGAATTGGTCTTTACATATTATACATATATCATTTTTAAATGAATCATGTTGAAATTTTCTCTAAATATGAAATGACTTCTGAATTTCTGGATTTTTAAAAAATAAGTTTGTATTATCTTATATTTTAGTCTTAGGTAAAGTGGCCATGCAAATATATTGTTTAGTTCAACACTACTCGAAGTAAGGGCCATGGGCTACCATGCTGAGGCTGAATGAAAATCTTGGGTAGAATCATTGAATCAATTCAGAGCAATTGAGGAAGAATCTCTGGGGAGCTAAGAATCTGAGTTTCATCCGTCCCTCCAGGTGACTTCTTGTTGTTGTTGTTAGGTGCCGTCAAGTCGAGTCCGACTCATAGCGACCCTCATAGGGTTTTCAATGGCTGACTGTTTCGGGATTGCCTTGGGAGTGGGTTGCCACGTCCTTCTCCCATTTTGCGGTGCTGGTAATCGAACTCGGGACCCCAGAGACTGCAGAGCAGCGCTCTACCAACTGAGCTAAATCCCAGCCCCACTCCAGGTGACTTCTAGCCATACCAAAATTTCAGAATTACTGATACTAAATCAGCATTGCTCAAAGGCAGTGTATATGCTATGGACTGGACTGTGCTCTCCCCCAACCCCCCAAAAAACCCTCATATATTGAGATCCTAATACCTGCAGCCATACCACTGTGGCATCCAATCCCATCTGATCTCGGAAGCTAAGCAGGGTCAGACCTGGTTAGTCCTTGGATGGGGACCGCCTGGGAACACCAGGTGTTGTAGGCTTGGGAGAAGGACCTGGCAACCCACTTCCAAAAAACACTCAGCCATTGAAAGTCCTATGAATAGCAAAGAAGCAGGACAATAGTGTTTCATCTGTTGTACATAGGGTCGCCATGAGTTGGACACTGACTCAATGGCACCTAAAAACAACAACAACAACAACAACAACAACAACAACAATCCCCAATGTGACTCTATCTGGAGATAGGGTCTGTAGTAGGCAAAATTAAATGAACTCCTAAGTGTGGGACCCATATCTGATAGCACTGTCACTTTATAAGAGGAAGATCCTCTCTCTCTCTCTCTCTCTCTCTCTCTCTCATTCTTTCTCTCTCTCTGTTTCTCTCTTTCCCCTATGAGGACACAGTGAGAAGGTGGCCTTTCTAGCTCCACACGCAATAACTTCCTCCCCAGTGGTGTTTTGCAATCACCCACAGTGGGAGAGTTTACACCACAGAAACTGGCAAATGCTTCCAGCCAGGAGCCTCTTCCCCCAGAGACCCGGCTGTTAACATTTCTCGGCATCCTACTGACTAAGGTCCACGGACAGTGGAAATGCACTGGCTTCCTGGACTCTCCCGCCGCTTTGCAGAACCACACCCTGGGCCTGAGTGACTGTGGGTAGCCACCTCTTTGACTTTCTTCTCCTCATTTCTGCAACCAGGTCACTTGGCTTTGGTCATTTCTCCCTGTCTCTTTCTGCAGCACACGTCTGGCCTAGTCCCTGCTGCTATAACAAAGGATCTTAGACGAAGCAACTGACGAGTAATAGAAATTAATTTCTCACCCTTCTGGAGGCTGGGAAGTCCAAGATCAAGACGCTAATGGGTTCTCTGGAAAGGCTTGCTTTCTACTCCAAAAGTGGTGCCGTCTTGCTGGGTTCTCATATGGCAAAAGAGCAAAAAGGCCAAACAGGCTCCTTGAGTCTTTTATTTTCTCCTCCCTTTGGAAATTTTCAGCAACATTTATTTTTAACATCACTCAACTGTTTTTGGAGAAAACATTTAATGTTATGAAGCAATTTATGCTTTGGATTATATATGTAATAATTTATGATGTTAGTGCTGGGTGTGGTGGTGTGTGGCAGTAATCCCAGCCCTTCATGGGTGGAGGCAGGAGGATCTAGGGTTCAAGATCAGCCTAGGCTATAAGGGGCATCCTTGAGACCTTTTATAAGGGCACAAATACCATTCATGTCTATAGCTGTACCACTCCGGCATCTGATCTCCTGTAATCTTGGAAGCTAAGCAGGGTAGAGCCTGGATAGTACTTGGATGGGAGACCACATGGGAATAACCAGTGCTGTAGGCTTGGGAGAAGGACCTGGCAACCCACTCCTAAAACAATCAGCCATTTAAAACCCCGTGAGTAGCAGAGAAGCACTGACATAGTGCCAGGCATGGCACAGTGTTGGGGAGTGTTTCCTTCTGTTCTACATCGAGTTGTTGTGGGTTCGACTTGACTCGATGGCACTTAACAAGTTTCAACATGGATTTTGGAGGAACACTAACATCCAAATCATAGCAACATCCTGACATAGCAAGATCTCATTGTTTCAAGTCTTTAGAAAAGCACTGCAAATTCTGATAAACAACCTGGGTGCCCCAGGATGAGCTGAGAGAAAGACAGCAAGAGTTCATCTCTTAAGCACAAGACATAACTTTCAAGTTTCAAAAGGAAAATAACTTGAGATAATGTTCATTCTCATTCTCCCTAGATTCTTTGCCAGATGCTTCTCTGGGTTTCCATAAAGCAAAGCTAAATACAATTTCTATCAGTGATATCATCAAAAGTGCTGGCGCAAATATGCAGTTGCCTAGAAGAGACAAAATAACTCAGAGCTGTCAGGAGGAGCAGCCCGAGTGCATTATCACACTCATGTGTGATTCATCATCACAGGCTTCCAAGAGACATTCTTTACTCTCTCCAGCCTGATATGTAAATCTGTGGTCATCAATCAGGGGAGGAGGCGCGTGAGCACCCGCCACTCTGAGGGAAGCCCACCTCCTCCTGGCCACCTCATTTCTTTGTGAAGAGCTGCGGCTTTAAATATTGCATCGTTTATTTCACACAAGTTTCTCTCTTATTCTAAATGTTGAATTGTTGGTTCTTTAATGACAGAGACAATAGCCAGGTACGGTGGTGCACACCTGTCATCCCAGTGGTTGGGCAAGTGAAGCAGGAAGTTAGCAAGTTTGAGGCCAGACTGGACTTCATAGTGAGACCCTGCCTCAAAAGAAAAACGAAAGCAACAAGAAAGAGAAGGAAGGAAGGAAGGAAGGAAGGAAGGAAGGAAGGAAGGAAGGAAGGCAGGCAGGCAGGCAGGCAGGCAGGCAGGCAGGCAGGCAGGCAGGCAGGCAAGGAAAGAAAGGAAGACAAACTTCTTTTCTAAATCTCAGCCTTGCTTCTTATTCTGCCTTCATGGAAGACCAAAAGGTAGAAAATGTAATAACCATTTGTGCTATTAACTAAAATGCTGGTGTAATTTTAGGGGAAAGAAAATGTAAAACCCAGACACAACCAAAGAATTCTCAGGGCACTCACTGAAAACCTTCACCAAGCTCAGTGGCTGCTCCAGCCCCAAGCCTCACCCATAAGGGCAAACCAAGAAGAGCCATGAGAATGGGGCAGTGTCTGAAGATGTCAAACCCCACAACACTCTTAAGCATCTTGCCCTGCTTTTCTCCACAGTCATCCTTCAAGATGTGAAGGCCCATAAAAAATTAATTTGTATAAATACCGTTCTCAAATTTTTCCTCTTAAGCAGTAGAAACATTATGGCTTATAAATGTGAGCATGATTAATGAACTATTAAAGGATATATGTCACTGCTTCACGTTTATTGCCTCAAAGTTATTTCTGAAAACAAATGTGGGCATACAGGTTTCTGATCCACATTATGCGGGTACTTCCTTCACCCCTTAGAGACACGGAGGAAAAGCAACAGACAAAAGCCCACAAATGCTAGAGAAAGTTGCTTTTCAGGGTGGGGGGGGTGGTAATAGCCATCAACTGGTCAGAGAAAGATTTGGTGGCTTCTTTCATTGTGAGCTTTCTGTTAATGATGTCTGGCCTAAAGGTCAAGGTGATCGTTATTATATTTGATTAGTCCTCCAAACAAAACTAAGTAAAGGACAAGTAAGCCCTGGCTCATGAACTGTACCTCCTGATTTTCTGGGCTTATTAGCTCACTCCTGTAAAAGGCTCAAGAGCTGAGGGCGTAGCTCAGTAGTACAGCACTGGCCTCTCATCCACCACAAAAAAATAAAATAAAATGATGCAGGACAGAAATGGAGGCAAACAGGGAAGATCCTGGCTTCTCTCACTCTGCATTTTCAAGGTCCAAAAAGTAGCTAAAAGAAAATGTGCTGTTTTACTAAAAGGAAAGGTGTAAGAGGTCTGAGCTTAGACTACCAGAAGACACTCTAAAGAAACTTACATTTCTGCTAGAACCCATGTAAACCATAAATTAATTTCTTCTAATCCAATATTTTGTGGCAAAATCATTTATCCAGTCTCAGCAAAGACACAAAGCCCTCGGGGCTGGAAAGTTGTTTACTATTAACATGGGGACATCATTATTAAATTTGCAAACGTTGGAGCTTAGCGTTTGTATGCAAATGGCCCCCCAGTGACATTTTTCTTTTCTTTTTCCCCTTTGGCAACCTTGCAAGCTCTTTAAGGACAGGGGCCTGACTGTAGACGTCTGTGTGCCCAGAGTGTACACAGCGCACCCCACAGAGTGGACACTCAATAAATATTTATTAAGTGAACAAATTCTTGAGGAAGGGAGCCTTTGCACAGTGCATCTTGGGAGGGGATGCAAATGCTTTCGAATGAAGTATGTCCTTGCATATTCTTCTGGGGTGAACAAACACATAAGGAGCTGTATTATTGCCAAATGTACTACTCCAGAGCACCCCATGTTCACAGATTACACATTTTTGCCCACCCTTATTAAAAAGACAAAAAAAAAATCTTGCTTCCAGTAAATAAGAAAATGCAAAACATTTCCCTTCCTTCTGTAGGGAAGTCCTTTGTTCACTGCAACTCCAGCATTAACTTACTCAAGTTGCTCAACTCATGTCTTCATAAAATGAAATGCCAAAGCAAATATATGTTTTCATAAAAAAGCCCATGGCTTAATGGTAGACGAGATGGCCCTTGAAGATCCAGAAACTATTGACCCCGTGAGAGCAGTCCATTCATTGGGCAGCCATTGTCAATACTTGAAAATGCACACAGGCAGGAAGTGCTTAAGTGACTTAAAGCCTTTTTGCCATTTGTCCTGGAGATGTTATTTGAGCAAGTCCCTGTTAGGGTGGAACACAAAGAGCTAATGGAAACATTGTGAGGCAGGATCGATTTAGGACAATGTCTCCAAGTAGGTGCAGACAGAGGACACATGTCTGAGGAGAAGGAATTTCAGGCTGCAGGAAGACTTCCTCAGCCAGGCTGTACTGATGGGTTGAGGCAAAGCACCAGAGTCCCACGGCAAGGAAAGTAAGTGAACTTGTGTCGATGTGCTTGAAAGTGGATCTGGCTCAGCAAGTAACACCGCATGCAGGCAACTCTAATGGGTACATAAGCTCTTCCTCAACTACAGTAAGCAGCCCAGGCCTCAAGCATGTTCATAAGAACCTGGGTAGAGTGCTGCTCCACACTTTCTCAGGACCCAGGTTTGATCCCCATCACCACAGAAATGGGAGAAGGGTGTGGCAATCCACTCCCAAAACAATCTCAGAACAATCAGCCATTGAAAACCCTATGAAGGTCGCTATGAGTTGGACCTGATAAATGAAAAACAGCCTATGAATACTCCATCCACATAAAGAAAAGTCAAAGGAATTTTCACATATTTTAAAATATGTGGTGGCATATGCCTCCAATCCCAGCAACCCAGGGTTATGTCATATGAAACATAATATTAACTTTAATATTAGCATGTTAAAAATATATCAAAGTCTCTTGGAGAGAAGCAAGTATCTTTGAGATTAAATGAGAAGATAATGCCAACAACATAGTGAAGGCATAGACTGTCACAATTTCACCAGAGAGAATAATGTGTTTGAATGGTTTTAGGAAAGCTTGAAGACATTTCACTCTTTCTATTTAGGGGCTTGAAAAAGAATCTGGTAAAAAGCAAATAGAGTTTCAATTGAAGAATTCTCTCAAGTTGTTATAGCCAGGACACTCTTTACCAAACACTCCACATGAAACATGAACAATATACAAGCGCAAAGGGAAGTGAACATAAATGTGTGTGTGTGTATGTGTGTGTTTGCATGTACACGTGCATGTGCGTATATCCACCACATACCTGTCAGCTTGTCGTGCTATGGGGGCTTGTGTGTTACTATAATGCTGAAAGCTGTGCCATTGGTATTTCAGATAATAGCAGGGCCACTCAAGGTGGACAGGTTTCAGCTGAACTGCCAACCAAGACAGACTAGGGAGAAGGACTTGGCAGCCCATTCCCAAAACAATTAGCCACTGAAAACCCTATGAATAGCAGAGAAGCACTGTCCAATAGAGTGCCAAAAAGTGAGCCACCCAGGCTGGAAGGCATTCAGGAAACAACTGGGGAAGAGTTGCCTCCTCAAAGTAGAGTCAACCTTAATGGTGGGAATGGAATAAAGGCCCTCAAACCTCCTTTTGCTAATATGGCATGATTCAAAATGAAAAGAAACACAGTGATGCAACAATGGGTACAAACATAAAAAGGTCATGTGCATGGCGAAGTGTTGGATAGTTTCATTCTGTGGTACATAGGGTTTCTATGAGTCAGATCCCACATGACAGCACCCAACAAACACACACACACACATTTGGTACTTGGGGGTTAAACCCCACTTTTGCAAGTGATCAACCACAGGGCTCCACTCCCCAGCGCATTTTTTACTTTTTATTCGGAGACAGATCTCCCTAAATTCTGCAGGCTGCCTCTAACCTTGAACTCACTATCCTCCTGCCTCAGCCTCCCAAGCAGCTGGGATTACAGGGGTGCACCACCATGCCTAGCTCCATAAATGTATTTTTTAATGAAACAGTGTTCATCAGTCCACACATATTTCAACAAATCTCTTAACGCTTAGACTGACAGTAAGAAATGTCAATAGGAATGGTGGCACTTTGGTATCTGATCACATAACAAAGCCAGCAATAGGTTTAGAATCTTAGGCTCCTAAAGCAGAAAGAAAACTTAGGAAGCAAGTTAGACATTGCTGAAAATATATTTTCAAATTCTGCAGAAAGTACTTTGGGTTATTTGTCCAGGAATATTGTCTGTGATTCTCCAGCTCTGCTGATTTTATCCCCTCTCCCCTCACTCTGACTTCAGATTTCTCTGTCTTATGAAGAACCAGCATGTAAAAGCAATCAACTATACTTGCAAGTTCACTACATCAAGAAATAAATCAATATATTGAAAGGTACAGCGTTGGCCTCAATCTGTGGGAAGCTTTTGGTTTCCTAAGTCCGTAAATAAGTTCTAGACCAAGCAACATAGAAGTAGAAGTGGAAAACCATGGTGATTCCTCAAGAAATAAGGCTGAGAAATGGTTTACTACACCTGCAATTGTTGAGGTTTTTATTTTCTTCAGTTTCCATAATACTATTTTTTGTACTTTGTAAAATATTTTCATGACAGTTTGGCATAGATACTCTATACCCAAAATTCTTAGGAATTTTCTTTCAAGGTATTTGAACACTCACTTGAACACCAGGAGGAATTAAGTGGCAGAAATGGAAATATTGAGGATGCAAGAGGAATTGTTGTTAAGTGATTCCACAGAGAAAATAGCGCCAAAGCCTCAGAACATACATGGCAATAATTCCACTCCAAGATATGTACCCAAAGAAACCCAAACTGGTACTCAAACAGATGCATATAAGTGAATATGCACAGCAGCACTGTGCAAAATAACCAAAAACCGGAGGGAGCCCAAATGTCCATCAACAGATGAATAGGTAAATGAATGAATGGTGGTATATGGTTCCTGTTGTTGTTGTTAGGTGCTATCCAGTTGAGTCCAACTCATAGCGACCCTATGTACAGCAGATCGAAACACTTCCTGATTCTGTGCCAGGCACACAATCTTATTTATGTTTAAGACCATTGTTGTAGACACTGTGTCAATCCATCTGGTAGAGGATTTTCCTTTTTTTTTGTTGACCTGCCACTCTCCCAAACATGATGTCTTTCTCCAGGAATTGGTCTCTCCTGACTACATGTCCGAAGTATATAAGATGCACTCTGGCCATCCTCGCTTCCAAGGAGCACTCTGGTTGCACTTCTTTTAGGACAGATGTTGGTTCTTTTGGCAGTCCATGGTATATTCAATAGATGTCTCCAGCACCATAATTCAAAAGCATCAATTTTTCTAGTATCTATTAAAAATCTACGTCCGGTTGCTTGGTGAGCTGAATCTCCTCGCACACAGTCCTCGAAGGTAACATCTTTACTGTTTTAACTACCAACCAATTACTCAGCACATACCACCTACTGGGTGCTCACTGAGACTATTTTATTTTGTTTGGCAGTTGTAGCTGTTCCTACACAAATTCACAAATATATATGGAAGTCATAATAAACATTTCTTTGTTGTGGACAAGGTAGAGAAGAGGGCAGACAAGAGGAATATTTTCCTGAATTAGCCAAAAGTAGGAGAAAAATTAAAAGGGATATGAGTTAACCAAAAGCTACAAGTGACCGAGGTGACAAGATGGGACCCTCCCAGATCTGCGTCTGCCTGCCCCGTGCCTCAGCGGCTCTGGGGTCCACCATTGCGCCCGCGCAGGCTGCAGAATCAGTTCTCAATGCTGGGGCCTTCGGGGCCTCTCTGGCCTCCAGTGTTCCCGGCCACAACGGCTCACTTTGTAGTGTAGAGTGCTCTCAAACCCTCTCACTTTGTCTCTTGCCTGAAAAGTCCCCACATCAATTTCCACTGGGCAAAGTCACAAGTTTTCTCCATGTCTGGGTTCACACACTGGCCCTCAGTAAAGCCTCCCCCAGGCAAATTTAGGGCCTCCTTCTAGCGTTTGATCCAAGAATTATAGGGTCTGAAGTCTAGACAGTACGGGAAACCCTCTTTCCAGAAAAGCATACAAAATCACAATGAGAAAACAAGGCACAAAAATCAATGCCCATTGCAAAAGAGAAAAAAATCATAACAGATTATAATATCTGAAAATATCACACATATTACAAAATCTACAAAAATAGAGATTGCCTTATGTACCTTTATAATATCTCTCTTCCCTCTACTTTTTAGCTGCATACTCTTTGACTGAATGTCCATAAGGTAATTTTGTATCTTCTATTTTTCTGTACAAGGAGAGAAAGATCCATTCCCTTTCCTCTAGTATAGTTTTTTGTTGTTGTTGGTTTGTTGGTTTTTTTTTTTTCTTGTTGTTGTTGTTTTGCCAGTACTTGGGGCTGAACCCAGGGTCTCGTGCATGCCATCACTGAGCTGCACTTCTAGTCCCTTTTTATTTTTTATTTTGTGACAAGGTCTGGCTAAATTGTGCAGGCTGCCTCTGTCCTGAAACCTGCGAACTTCCTGCCTTAGCCTCAAGAGTAGCTGGAATGATGGACATGTGTTGCCACACCTGGCCAAAATGAAGGATTCTTTTGTTGTCGTTAGTATTGTTTTTTAGTCTTTTTGTTTGATTTTTGCAGTGCTGAGGATCAAATGCAGGGCCTTACCCATCCTTGGCAAGCATACAATCCCTGAGATGCATCCCGACACGTTGCCCTCGCATAATTTATGTTGATTTGCTTTAGGTTTTAGATTGTTTGAGAACATTTCCTTCAGCTTCACAACTGGGTATTGGTCAGATCATATAAAATTTTAAGACCAATGTGAAATCTAGTGAAGCCTTTCTCTAATATTTTCCATAAACAAATCCTCTGCTTACAAAATGACATATCTAATCATTTGAGGAACATTCCACAGGCCAGCTTCTGGCTGCTTGCATTAAACTCACATATCTCCTCCATTACTCAAGTACCTCTGGTGCCAGGAGCTAGAAGACATGTCTACATTGTACGACAACCCCTGATTGTGCAACTTTACGTCACAGGGCTTTTGAGTTAGAGCAGCATATGATAAGAGTATTTCTGGAAGCCATTCCTATGTGAGGAGGCCTAATAATAATTTCCCTATGACTCACATCAAAACCTCTTGCTATGCTAAACCAAATCTCTCTTCCTGTGGTTAGTTCCAAAAATCTCTTTCTCTGCATCCAGACGAGCTGCATAAGGAAAAATAAGACAGAAAAGGTTCATGTGAAAGAAAAGAGAAATCTTAACTGATTCTTTTATAGTAGCCTCCTTGGATAAAAATGGATGACCACAGGACCATATTATTAGGGTCTCAGAAGGGACCCATGTAACTGAGCAGGTCTGAAGCTTAGCTGATTAGTTTCAATAGACACATGCTCTGGGCCCCTCCTTGTTGCTGTCATGGCAAATGGACATCTGCTTTGGCACAATCAGTATATGACTGTATTCACTTATTAGTCTGCTTCCTCGTGGAGCTGTGACTCTTGGAGGGTGGGAACCATATCTGTCTCATTGGTATATTCAGAATCTGTCATGATGCTATACACACAGTAATAAAGCAATAAAAAGTTGCTGAATGAAGGATGGATGAAGGGATGGAGTACATTCCTACTAAGAGACAAGAACCCCAAGTGTCTGGCAGCTTGTCATACTGTGGGTGCTTATGTGTTGTTGTGATACTGAAAGCTAGGCCATCAATATTTCAGATAACAGCAGGGCTACCCATAGTGGACAGGTTTCAGCTGAGCTCCCAGACTAAGACAGACTAGGGAGAAGGACCCGGCAGTCCACTCCCCAAACAATTAGCCATTGAAAACCCTATGAATAACAGAGAAGCACTGTCCAATGTAGTGTGGGAAAATGAGCCCCCCCAGGCTGGAAGGCATTTAAGAAACAATTGGGGAAGAGTTGCCTCCTCAGAATAGAATCAACCTTAATGATGGGAATGGAGTAAAGCCCCTGGAACCTCCTTTTGCTAATATGGCACAACTCAAAATGAGAAGAAACACAGTAACTGTAACAATGGGCTCAAACATAAAAAGATTGTGTGCGTGATGTGTTGGATAGTGTTTCATTCTGCTGTACATAGGGTCCCTATGAATTGGACATGACTCAATGGCACCCAAAAACAAGGGACAAGGAGGGAGATGGCATCAGTGCATAAGGTCAGAGGATCACTTTCCACACTGGCCACTAGGGGGAGTTTCTGGGTGGTGTGGGATGATGGGGAGCTAGGGTGCATGTCTGGTAGAACTGGGCAGAGTGTGCAATTGTTGTTGTTGTTGTTGTTGTTAGGTGCCGTTGAGTCGGTATCTGACTCATAGCGACCCTCTGTACAACAGGGGAAACACTATTGTCAGTGCTTCTCTGCTGTTCATTGGGTTTTCAATGGCAGATTGATTTTTGGGAGGGGGTTGCCAGGTCCTTCTCCCAAGCCTACGGCTTCTGGTGTTCCCAGGCGGTCTCCCATCCAGGTACTAACCAGGCCCGACCCTGCTTAGCTTCCGAGATCTGACGGGATCGGATGCCACAGAGCTACGGCTGCAGGCACTATGAGTCGGACATGACTCGACGGCACCTAACAACAGAGTGTGCAATTGGAAGTACTTTTAAAGGACACTTGAAATCAGATTTTGTAGCTCTGGATGCAAGAAAGGCAAGATGTACCTTGCACAATCAAGCACAGGGAGTCAAGAAACGAAAAAAGCGGAAAAAGCAACTCCATTTCTCTTTGGAAAGCCACTCAATTGGCAAACCACCTCCACTTCCAATTTCTGTATGACCTGAGCCTTTGATGACAGCTAAGGTTGGGAGTATTCTAGAAACACCACGCCCGGGTCTGCTCCTTATATTTATAGAACTTTTAGCACAAAGGCATTTTCATCAAAGCACTTTAAGAGCTGGGCACACCCTGTCACACACACAAGCTCCATGAAAGGAGCTGTAACTTCACAGCAGCCCAGAGGCCTGAGCTGGCAAACAGGAATGCTTTGGAATACACTCCCTGGCCAAAGGCAAGCAGCCCAGTTTGGAACTGGTGGGAAGAATGACATCAGGTGGAGCCAGCCAAATCGCCGCCAAGGGACTCTGACCATGTCTTTAGAAGAAAACCTAGACTTACAAATGCTGACCATGTGCCAGACACGTTTTTAGGCACTTCACATATTTTATCTACCTAACCCTAACATTAAACCTGCAGCTGTACCACTGTGGCATCCGATCCCATCAGATCTCAGAAGCTAAGCAGGGTCAGGCCTGGTTAGTTCTTGGTTGGCAGACCACCTGGGAACACCAGGTGCTGTAGGCTTTGGAGAAGGACCCATCAACCCACTCCCAAAAAACAATCCACCATTGAAAACCCTATAAATAGCAGAGAAGCACTGACAATAGTGTTTCAGCTGTTGCATGTAGGATTGCTACGAGTTAGATACTGACTTGACAGCACCTAACAACAACAACAATCCTAACATTAAGCCTGCAGCCATACCACTGTGGCATCCAATCCCGTCAGATCTTGGAAGCTAAGCAGGGTCAGGCCTGGTTACTACTTGGATGGGAGACCACCTGGGAACACCAGGTGCTGTGGGCTTGGGAGAAGGACCTGGTAATCCTCTCCCAAAAAACAAATCAGCCATTAAAAACCCTATGAATAGCAGAGAAGCACTGAAAATACTGTTTGACTTGTTGTATGTAGGGTCATTAAGAGTCGGACACTGACTCCACAGCACCTAACAACAACAATCCTAACATCCCCATTCTACAAACAAAACAACATAGCCAAAGCCAAGATTAAAACCCAAGTCCATCTATCACAATAGTCTTGTGCCTGTTTTCTGCCATCCTTATTCATGATCTAAAAGTATCAGAGGAGATGCAAATTTTAAAATCAGAGGAGCGTAAGGTGGTCCTGGGCTGACCTGTATTACTTGATTTTGTGACCACTTTAGCTCAGTTGGTAGAGCGCTGCGCTGCAGTCTCTGAGGTCCCGAGTTCAATTCCCAGCACCACATAAATGGGAGAAGGGCCTGGCAATCCACTCCCAAAGCAATCCCAAAACAGTCAGCCATTGAAAACCCTATGTGGGTCGCTATGAGTCGGATACCGACTCGACGGCACCCAACAACAACAACAACAACATGCTTATCTTGGGCTGGGATTTAGCTCAGTTGGTAGAGCACTGTGCTGCAGTCTCTGAGGTCCAAAGTTCAATTCCCAGCACCACAAAAATGGGAGAAGGGCCTGGCAATGCACTCCCAAGGCAATCCTGAAACAGTCAGCCATTGAAAACCCTATGAGGGTCGCTATGAGTTGGATACTGACTTGACGGCTCCTAACAACCACAACAACATGCTCATCTCAGTGTAATTCAAAGCAGGCCGAGAAGCGAGACATCAAAGTTCATGATTTAGTCATTGAGTCAACCCTTCTGGGATCCCCCTGAGCCCTTGTTCAAGCTGTGGTTGGGACCATACATGTTATCTTTTGTCATTGTTATGGTTTGAATCTGAAACATCTCTTTACAGATTGATGTGTTGGAGGATTGGTTGCTGGCCCATGGGCTTTAGGAAAGGGTTTGGACCCTGAGGGGTCTCATCTGATCAATGGATTAATCCCTTAATGGATTCATAATATGTTGGCATTATTGGGACATGGGGCCTAGCTAGAGTTAGTAGGTCACTGAGCAGAATGCCCTAAAGAGAGATACCTTGTCTTAGCCCCTTTTCCTCTCTTCCTCTCCATTCTCTTATTCTTCTTCCTCTTCCTCCTGCTCCTTCTTTCCTTCTCCTCCTCTTCTTCCTCCTCCTCCTCCTTCTTCTTACTTCTTCTTCTCCTCCTCCTCCTCCTCCTCCTTTTTCTTCTCCTTCTCCTTCTCCTTCTCCTTCTCCTTCTCCTTCTTCTTCTTCTTCTTCTTCTTCTTCTTCTTCTTCTTCTTCTTCTTCTTCTTCTTCCTCTTCCTTCTCCTTCTCTCTCTCTCCCCTCTCACTTCCTGGCCACCACGAGGTGAGTACCCTTTGCCACACATCCCCACTGCCACGATATTCTACCTTGCCTGAAGCCCAAAGCAATGGGTCTTGCCTCAGGCCCAAAGCAAATGGATCCAGCTGACTCGGGACTGTAACCTCTGAAACCACAAGCTAAAAATAAATCCTTCCTCCTCTCAAATTACTTCTCTCAAGTATCTGTCATAGAAACAAAAAGGCTGATCGACACAGTCACAGCCACTCATGGTAAAAAAGGACTGGGATTCCTTTAGTGTCATTTGCCCTGGCCTTATTTCCAATAGGCCACCCTGACAGAATGTCACTTGCGCCTCAAGGTTCAAATATCTGAGACACAGAAAATCCTGTGTGGACATTGTAACTCTGGAACAAGCACCATTATTATACCTATTGTAATCTCTATCTGGAAAAGAAAAGTGTCGAATTCCAGAGCCTCTGTGGTTCCACCGGAGCATTGTCCAAAGTCTGATTCACCAGAAAATCTCAGTTACTTTCCTCCTATAAAGTTAGCTGAAATTCCTCCTCTTAGAGCAAGCACAGGTTTAAGTTCCACCTTAGCCTCCTTTCTGACTCTGAGCAGGGTTCCTAACTTCCTCATGTATAAAGTGGAGAGAATTTGTGCATCTTGAAGGTTGTTATATGAATGAGTGGAACAAATCACAAAGGAAATATGTTAGTTCCATCAGATGGTGACAGCAGGGAGTGTGATAATGGTGTTGGTTAGTATGTCTTTTCACTATTCTTGGTAATGTTGTTATCCTCTTCCGGGCCAGTTCTCTCATCCTGAATCATTGGTATGTCCTTATGTAGCAGTTACTGTGTACTACCTCTATTCTGTGCTTATGGTAAAGGCACCAGGACCAAGTAGCATTAAGATGGCGTAGCAGTCTGTAGAGTAAAAAGAGTTTGCAAAGGGGAAGATCAGGTAAATATAATAGAAGGAAAATGTCATTGTGGAGTTAAGGGTTTACCTGGGCTTCTAAGCATGGTAGTTGTGCTAGTCAGTTTTCTGTTACTGTAACAAATGCCCCCGACATAACCAACTTAAAAAGAGACAATGGCTTTTTTGGCTCACAGTTTTGAAGGTTTCAGTCCATGGTCAGGTGGATTGACTGCTTTGGGGTCTGCAGTGAGACAGCACATCACCACGGCAGCACAGAGTAGGACCACACCACTCACCTGCCATGATGTCATGGCAGCTGGGAAGCAAAAGGGGAAAAGAGGAAGGAGCCAGACTCCACTGTCTCCTTCAAGGGTATGCGCCCATCCCCAGAAGACTTCCCACTAGGTCCTATCTCTTAAAGTTTCCACTACCTCCCAACAGCCAAGCCGAAGACTCGGCCTTTAACACATGGACCTTGGGGGACACTTGAGACCCAAACAATAGCAGCAGTTAACCTACCCAGATTAGTGAAGAAGACTGCATTGCGAGTTGTGCGAAAGGTCTGAGGAGTTCTAGCTTCAGACCAGGAGGCTTCCGCTCATTCAGAGCGAAGCACCCCCAGTAGATGTTCACAAAGTGCTGACCCCTGTTGACTTTCAGTGTTTCCCAATACCCATGGCTTTAATACTTTCATTGTAGTTGATTCTAGCTGCCAATAAGCCTGAAAGCAGAGTTAGGAAGAGACGCTCAGCAAACTGCCTTTATTCAAGATTTGTATCATGTCAGTAACCTCCGGAGCACATAGAATAATAAAATGGAGCTAAGCAAGGAAGTGACGACTTTCTAACATTTTTTAATATAATATAATTTTTTAATATAATTTAATGATAAGTTTGTATGATTTGCTTTTTAATAATGGCTGTACTTAACAACTAAATTTCAAATTCCTGGAAGTTTGGTAATTGGCTTTTGTGATTTCCCAAGCCAACCCTGGCATACTTCTAAGACAGTTGCATTAATTCAGAGGAGTGATGCCTATAGTGTGCACTAAGCTGTTAGTTGGGACGCCACCAGAGGGGGTCCAATTTCAGATATATTACGAAGGTGGAGCAGAGAAGATTGGCTGGTAGAGGTCATGTGGGGAAAGGAGAAAGAGATGGAAGTCAAAGGTGGTGTGTGGGGTTTTATTTGCTTTCCTATCTGTCTCTGATCCCCCTGTCCTCCAACAAAGTGAAGGTGACCAAAAGTCACTTTTCTTTCATCAACATCATTTCCTTCTTCTTCCATTCTTTAGCCTACCCTATAGGAGAATTGTGAGATCAAGAGCTTTCTGTCCTTTTCTTTCATATAGTAAACATTTTGGCAACATGCTTGCTTTCCGCCAAGCTAGGTATTCAGAAATATCATCTCTCTAGCCGGGCATGGTGGCGCACGCCTGTAATCCTAGCAGCTCGGGAGGCGGAGACAGAAGAATCGCAAGTTCGAGACCAGACGCAGTCTGCGTAACTTAGCGAAACCCTGTCTCAAAAAGTAAAAAAAAAAAAAAAAAAAAATGGGCCAGGGGCGCAGCTCAGTGGTCCAGCACTTGCAGAGCATGCAGGCGGGAGGCCCTGGGTTCAACCCCCAGTATCACAAAAAAAAAAAAAAAAGAAGAAATATCATCTCTCTGTAAAAATAGTACACCTATTTTACTTTAATATATATACAAAGAGAGGAGGAGAGGAGAAAGAGGTGAGAAGAGGAGGAGGAAGAAAAAAAGAAGGCAGCAGAGGAAGAAGAGAGGGAAGAGAAGAAAAAGAAGAAGAAGACAGAGGAGGAGGTGGAAGAAGAAGATGAAGAAGGCGGAGCCTCCCCAGATGCAGAAGAGCAGTGGTTGATGGTGGACATGTTCCAGACCATGAATGGGCCCTTTCATATCGTCCTCTAAATTCTCCTCCATGATTTCAGTTCATTGCAACGAAGATATATATAGTTATGTATATGTTGTTGTTGTTGTTGTTAGGTGCCATGGAGTCAGTATCCAACTCATAGCAACCCTACATACAACAGATGCCAGTAGTTCTCTGCTATTCATTGGGTTTTCAATGATAGATTGATTTTTGGGAGTGGGTTGCCGGGTCCTTCTCCCAGTATGTATATGTTGTTGTTAGGGGCCATCAAGTCATGTCTCACTCGTAGCAACCCTTGTAGGGTCTTTAATGGCTGATTGTTTCAGGATTGCCTTGGGAGTGGATTGCTATTTCCTTCTCCCATTTTTGCGGTGCTGGGAATCGAACTTGGGACCTCAGAGACTGCAGAGCAGCGCTCTTCCAACTGAGCTAAGTCCCAGCCCCAGTATGTATATAGTATATAGTATATAGTATAGTATATACATAGGATGTATATCAACAAATCTAAAGAAAAGTAAAGGAGAGGTTCAAAAATTTTTAAATGCATTCAATAAAACCAGCTTTAGAAGAGACAGATAGCCAGTCGTGGTGGCACATGCCAGTAATCAACGAGCTGGGGAGAATGAGGCAGAAGGATCACAAGTTCGAGGCCAGCCTGGGCTATACTTTTGAAGCTGGGCACGGTGGCGCATACCTGCAATTGCAGCGACTCGGGAGGCAGAGGCAGGAGGATCTCAAGTTCAAGACCACAGGCAGTCTGTGCAATTTAGACCATGTCTCAAAAAGTAAAAAAAAAAAAAAAAAAAGGTTGGGGGTGCAGCTCATGGGTACAGCACTTGCTGTAAGCATGCAATCACGAGGTCCTGGGTTCAACCCCCAGAACTGAAAAAGGAAAAAAAAAATAAGGAAGAGACAGATAAAGTGTTGTGAGGAAGAGAAAACTTGGCAGAGTAAACGGGTCCACAGTAGTTACTGAGCAGGCTGCGTGTAGCAAGGCATCAAACAAGAAACCAGAAGACATGAGTTCAACTCCAAAAACCTCTTTGTTTTTAGGTGTTGTCAAGTTGAATCTGACTCATAGAGATGCTACGTACAACAGAAAAAAACACTATCCAATGCTGTGCCCTGCACATGATCTTTCTATGTTTGAACCCATTGCTGTACCCAGCCACTGTGTTTCTTCTCGTTTTGAGTCATAACACATCAGTAACTGGAGGTCCCAGGGGGCTTTACTCCATTCTTATCATTAAGGTTGACTCTACTTTGAGGAGCCAATTCTTCCCCAGTAATTTCTTGAATGCCTTCCAACCTGGGGAGCTCCTTTCCCAGCACTATGCTTGACAGTACTTCTTTGCTATTCATAGGGTTTTCAATGGCTAATTGTTTTGGCAGTGGACTGCCAGGTCCTTCTCCCTAGTCTGTGTTAGCCTGGAAGCTCAGCTGAAACCGATCCACCATGGGTGGCTCTTCTGGTATCTGAGATGCTGGTGGCATAGCTTTCAGCATCACAGCTACGCCCAAGCCCCCACAGCACAGCAAGCTGACAGAGATGTGGAGAAAAATCTCTCAGGCTGCTTGAACGTGGGGAAATCCTTTCTCTGTGTCTGCCTGGGATAAGGAAGTGATCATATGTCAAGTGGAGCCACAGAGACCATTTCCACAGCTCACAGCATTGAATTGTAATGGCCATCAAACGAGGAGTCAAAAGTCCAGTATGAATAAGTCTTGTAAGAGGGCTCACACACACGCCACGCATGTGAGCTTTAATGGGGACTTGCTTGGGAAGCCGCCATGGGGCCTACCAAGAAGCATTCACATCTTTCTTTTTAAAGAAACTGGAAAATCCCTATAATAGTTCTCCATACAATAGGCATGTGGTAAATGCCAGGACTGGGCTGGCCTCCCTAACCGCTCCAGCTGCCTCCATGCAAGTCTTTAATCAGTGTGGTCCTGAGTCATCCTGACTCAACAGACTTACCTTTGTACTTGACAGAACTTACGGAAAATAATTAGAGAGGACTCGTCCATGGGCCAATGGGGAAAGGGAAGCGCAAATGGCAGCTTGAGCCTGGAAGACACTGATCGGCGTCCTCTCCTTTTCTAATGCCTCCTCCTCAGAGCTCACTTCTCAGAGAGACGAGGCAGGGTGCAGACTGTGAGCTGCACCCTGGAACACTGGGCAAAGCAGTTAAATGTTTACGGAGCAGGGAGACCTTGGCTGGAGTCAGGACAACGCTCAGCAGGCTTCGGGCTCTGCTGGGCTGTGAACAGCTGCATGGTCCTTGGATGAGACATCTCATATTGACAGACTCGAAGGGCTCCTGCGCTGATCAATAGCCGCACGTCTACCCTGCCTTTGACTAATAGCTAAAGAGACAGGCCGGTGCATATGTGATCACTAGAATTTAATTATATATCACATTGATTTTTAATTAGAACTCTGGTGAGGGCTTCATCTAGTAAATATATATATATATATTTTTTTTACTAGTAAAATATCTAGTATTTGCAATACTAGTAAATTGCAAATACTAGTAAAAACTTTACTAGTAAAATCTAGTAAATTATATATATATATATATATATATATATATTTCAAGTGGTAAATGGGTTTTACCCAGTTCATCAAGTAATAGAAATGGATTGTTCCTCTGCCTTTAACCCTCTGGGTGAAGAGGAAATCAGCCATGCAGCCTGCAGCAAGAAGGCAAAGGCCTGGAAACCAGCCAGCATTTCTCAAAGTTCGATTCACATTCTGTAACTTCAGCATCTAAGGTAGACACCAGTAGGGACGGGAAGGTGGGGCTTCTGGGTTGCTGAGAATTCATCCTAATTAGCACTAGAAGAAGTCCCATTGGCTCTGGTCCCTGAGTTCAGCTCTTTGAGGAGTCGGTCTGATGATGTAGCCTGGCTCTAAAATCAGATCTGGAAGCACAGTTTGCCTCGTTTGATCCTGACTTCAGGCAGAGCGAGGCTGCCACAGCACTCCCAGAACACCAGGTCTCGGCGTCTCAAGGACATGAGATGAGACCTCTGCAAGCTGACAGTGGACTCTGAGCCCAGGGCCAAAGCCTCGTCCTTAGAAATAGCTCTCTGGGTGCTGATGGCCTTGGAGACCTCAGCCTTGACTCCTAAACTCCCTAGATTCTCTTCGAAGTTGTTCTGAGATCTACAGGTCCTCAAAGCTGGCTCAGATGCTAGTACCAGTCCATACAGCTGACCAAGGCTCAGCAACCCAAATCCTAGGGCTGGATTCCCTCTGATGAGAAGCCTGATCTATGTAATACATACAGATGCTCCTCATTAGAAATTGAATGTATGCTAAGTTGAAAATTGTTCTCCCGTCAGACCTCGGAAACTAAACAGGGTCTGGCCTGGTTAGTGCTTGGATGGGAGACTACCTGGGAACACCAGGTACTGCAGGCTTGGGAGAAGGACCCAGCAACCCACTCCCAAAAATCAATCCGCCATTGAAAACCCTATGAACAGCAGAGAAGCACTGACAATAGTGTTTTGCCTGTTGTATTCAGGGTTGCTATGAGTCAGATACCTACTCAATGGCACGTAACAACAACAACAAGTCAAAAATACATTGAATACCCCTAACCCTCCTGGCACCCTAGCTCAGCAACATGGGGCTATCAAGAGCACCCATTATTTTCTCTCTCGATCCCACAGTTGGCTGAGAGCCGCAGCTCACTGCTGCTGCCCAGCATCTCACGAGAATGTTGTGCTGCATTCGCTAGCCCAGGAAAAGATCCAAATTAAAACTTGAAATCCTGCCTCTGTTGAATGTACACGGCCCTCACACTATCATAAAGTTGAAGAGTCATTAAGTTGAAACATCAAAAGTCAGGGGCCATCTATAATTACGGTAATAACAGCATCACCTACATTCCAGACACCGTGCTGCACTCTTTATACAGCTTGACTTGTTTTTTGACAGATCAGAGCTGTCGAGTGGATGTTCATCTTTACAGACAAGAAAACCTTGACTTGAGAGTGTCTAAGCCATGCGCTCCAGCCACACGGGTGGCGGAACTGAGGCTGGAGCAGCAAGGCCCACGTTCTCATCCCCTCTTCCATACCACCTCCCACGTCAGTAGGGGTGCGCTGCCAGGAACGGCCTGCCACCTCCTTCACACCTGCCAAGCATGGCCGCAGGAACTCTGCCAGCCACGGTGAGAACACGGCAGCCATTTCCTCACTTCCTTTCTATTAAACCATCCCATGAGCCAACTTAGTCACACTGCCCTAATTTCCCCTATGACTAACACCACAGGGACTTGAGCAAAAGTGCCCTGCCTCCCTGCATTTGCCCAGCATTTCCCTCTTTCTCCTTCCTGATCATTCACTCAACCTGCCGCAAATTGATTAAGCTCCTACTGTATGCCAGCCTCTATGGTGTGTGCTGGGGATCTCTGAGTAGACGCACCTTTGTCCTCAGCCGGATTAGGGAGATCACCTAGGTAAGCAAACTGTCAGCAGCATCGTGAGAAAGCGTACGATGGAGAGCAGCAAAGGTAGTTCTGAGGCATAGAAGAGATTGAATCTCCTAAGCCAGTCTGGGGCAGGAGAATCCCTGGGTCCTAATATAGTCATGGAGGTTTCCTGCAAGGTGGCCGTCTTCCCAAGGCCAGCCCCAAGGTCACCTCTTGCTGTTTCTTTCTCCCATCTTCCACTTTAAATGACCTCTTCCCTATGATTATGATTTGGATCTTAAACATCCCCCCAAAGTCTTGTTTGTGGATGGCTTGGTCCCCACTGTTGGAGGTGGTGGAAACTTCAGGAGGTAGGACATAGGAGAAGGACATTAGGTCACTGGGTGTGCCCTTGAAGGGCACATGAGGATCCCAGCTCCTCCTCCTCTTCTCTTTGCTTCCCATTTGCCATGAGATGAGTAGCTCTTTTGCCTCACACTCCCCGCCATGATGATTTTCCTCTCTACCATCCCAAAAGCCAAGTGACCACGGACCAAAGCCGCTGGAACCTAAGGCAGAATAAACCTTTCTTCCTTTAACGGTGTTTTTCTCATGCATTTTGTCATAGTGACAGAAAGCTGATGAACACACTTATATTTCCTTTGCCAGGCTGTGTGTGTTTTCTCATACATGTGACTTAGCATCGTCGGCAGACAAAGCTCCAGACATGAGGAAACATCCTATAATTCCAAATCCTTCAAAATATAGTGTGGCACTTCATATCCAGGAGATGGAATGAAGACTTTAGATACGTCTAATTAACTCACGTTCTCCAGCACAGATCTTGGGCCCAGGACATGTGATCATATGAGGTCATCCCTGTATCTGGTCTGAGCATTACAACTACTAAACAGCCTTCAGCACTTCTTATAATTAACTACTCTTTGGAGGGAGGATGAACAAGCCCATTGCCTGCAAGCAAAATACCAGACAATGAGGGCTATGAGAGACTGATCACAGCTCCCCAAAAAGTCCATATCCTAGTCCCTGGAACCTGAGTGCTACTTTATTTGGGACTTTAAAAATGGGATAAAGTTGTTATTGTTAGGTGCCATTGAGTCAGGTCCAACTCATAGTGACCTAATGTACAAAAGAATGAAACAAGGGCCGGGCGTGGTGGCGCACGCCTGTAATCCCAGCGGCTCGCAGAGGCGGGGGGATCACAAGTTCGAGACCAGAGGCAGTCTGCATAACTTAGCGAGATCCTATCTCAAAAAGTAAAAAAAATGGGCTGAGGTGCAGCTCAGTGGTCCAGCACTTGCAGAGCATGCAGGTGTGAGGCCCTGGGTTCAACTCCCCCTCCCACAAAAAAAAAAAAAAAAAAAAGAATGAAACACTACCTGACACTGTGCCATGCCTGGCATTATGTCAATGCTTCTTTGTTATTCACAGTGTTTTCAATGGCTGACTATCTCGAGTGTGGCCTGCTGGGTCCTTCTCCCAAGCCTATAGCACCTGGTGTACCCTGCTTAACTTCCAAGATCTGACAGGATGGGAGGCCCGGGAGCCCTGATGGAATGAAAGCAGAAGATGAAACAGTCTGCCAGGCAGCCCCTCCTCACTCTCTCTCTCTCTCTCCCTCTGTCCTGTGTACCATGAGGTGAGCCACTTTTCCACACCACAGTCCCTGCCGTGATGTTCTGTGTCATCACACACAAGCCTAGAAGAAATGGAGTCAAGTGACCATGGACTGAAGCCTCCAAAACTGTGAACCAAAATAAATCCTTCCTCCTTTAACTTGTTTCCCTCAGGTATTTTGTGATAGCAATGAAAATTCTGACTAACAAATCCACTTTTTACTTCCCGCTGTTCATCTCCCCATCTCCTGGCTTGGATGCTGTCTGAGAAGGAACTCTACATCTTCCTGAAAGGCTTTTTGTTGTGGTGGTTGTTTGTTGTCTGGTTGCTGCAGGCGAATACAGGGGTGAAAAAGAAGGCAATTGATGAAAATTCAACAGGGGCTATGCAATTGGATGCAATGATTAGAATACCATAGGAGCTAAGGATTTTTATGTCCTTAAAACAAAAGAGGTCTTAGCACTATTTCTCCTAAAGTCAATTCTTTCATTCCCAACCAAAAGGGATTTGACAGTCGATCTTACGATGTTGAAGAAACACTGAAAATAAATGAGCCAAAAATTGAAATAGAACGTGTTACTTCTATCTGGAACACGAGACCATTGAAATCTAGTGCTCTGCCAGGTTCTTAATGAGACAAAAACTCCTAAGTGTTATAAACATTAGGACTAAGATGGCAGTTAATCCTATTGATTTCTTAATTCTTTGCCCTTATTCCCAAAGTATATGTTTGAAATGAGATGTAAGGCAAAGAGCGTTTCTCAAGGTCCTCATTAAGGTGAGTAACTTGCCGATTCTCTTTCCATCTCTGTCACCTACCTCTGGAAAATGTGGGCATAAGTGAATGTGGCTCTCTTGGGGGAACTTGGCAGGCACATTTTTAATTTATAAAGGAAGGTATTATGCTGTTGGAAGTGGGACACAAAGGAAATGGAGGAGGTGGGTGCTGGGTAAAATTCTAAGGCTGCTGTTTGTTAGCACTTGCTTCCTCGTGGGCCACCCTGGCAATAGGTTAGTGAAGGGGAGACAGAGGAGGTTTTCTTGGTTTTGCAACTGCACTGGGGACTGGCAGCCCAAAATGACCAGTTTACACCGGTTCAATAGTTCTGAAAATACTAAATACAGATGGGCATGGTGGCACAGGTCTATAATCGCAGCCACTTGGGATGTGGAGACAGGAACATCATGAGTTTGAGGCCAGAGGCAGCCTGTGTAACTCAAGGAGACCCTGTCTCAAGAAAACAAGTTTAAAAAAATGGGCTTGGGGTGCAGCCCAGTGGTAGAGTACTTGCAAAGTATGTGCAAGATCCTGGGTTCAACCCTGAAGTACTACAGAAAAGAAAAGAAAAGAAAAGTAAGGAAAAGAAGAGAAGAGAAAAGAAAGCAAGAAAGCAAGAGAGAGAGAGAGAGAGAGAGAGAGAGAGAGAGAAAAGAAAGAGGAAAGGAAGAAAAAGAAAGAAAGGAAGAAAGAAAGAGAAAGAAAAGAAAGGAAGGAGGAAAAGGGAAGGAAGGTTAAATACGCACACTTAAGAAGTTGAAGTCTGTCATTACAGTAAAATAGGGGTGATTCTCGTTAGATGAAAAGAAAATAAAACTCATGTCAGGAACTTTGATGAGATAGTTTCATTGCGATAACTCAATATTCCCCTGTAACTGTCTGCTCCTACAAGAAGTGTTAATTTTCTATGTGCCAACTTTTCACTTGGAATACCTGGAAATTCAATCTGTTTTAGTACTACAGTCACACTGTCTCTGTCATGCTGTTGCATAGGAGCTCTTCTCCTGTCTTTTCCTCTGGTTGTAGAGTTTCCCCCTCTGACTTGAGTGTCCCTCTTAGATGTCATTTCTCTTTTGGATATTTCAGCTTTCCTATATGCATGCAAAGGAATCGAAACTTACTGCTGCTGTGGTTGAAAAAAGTCCATGGATATATGGAGTTATACACAATGTGCCTACATAGTTTCAGAAGGTTGTTACTGAGCCAGACATGGTGGCATATGCCTGTAATCCCAGCATTCAGGAGGTTGAGGCAGAAGGACTGTAAATTCAAGATCAGCCTAGGCTACACAGAGATCCTGCCTCCAAAAATAAAAACAAAAACAACGGTACTGAATATATCTCAAGACATTTTTTTCTCTCCAAGATTACAAATATCTTGCTTGTTGTCATTGTTGTTAGATGCCGTTGAGTTGGTGCCTAACTCATAGCAACCCTATGAACAATAGGCAAAACACTATTGTCAGTGCTTCTCTGCTATTCATAGGGTTTTCAATGGCAGATTATTTTTTGGGAAAGGGGTTGCTGGGTCCTTCTCCAAAGCCTACAGTACCTAGTATTACCAGGTGGTCTCCCATCCAAGTAGTAACCAGGCTCAACACTGTTTAGCTTCTGAGATCTGACAGGATCAGTCACCACAGTGCTAGGGCTGCAAGTAAGATGAAAGAAATAGCAAACATCTCATACGAAATGGTATGTTCTGCATCTCCATATTCAATGCAGCACTTTTTACAACAGCAAGGATATGGAACCAACCAAGGTGCTCATCAACAAAAGAATGGATTAAAAAATTATGGTACATATATACAATGGAATACTACTCAGTAATAAAAAATGAAATCATGTCATTTGCAGCAAAATGAATGAAACTGGAGAACATCATCTTAAGTGAACGAACACAAACTCAGAGAGAAATACCATATGTTCTCACTCATACGTGGGGACTGAATCTTACTTAAAGGAAGAAAAAATCCTATACATAAGTTGATATACAAAAAATTCACAATTAAACTAGGGAACAAGGAACAATATAAAGAGTAGAAAGAAGTATGGAGGGAACTAGCAGAGGGAAGCAAAGATTGTTGAAGGTGGGATACGGAGGAGAGTCAATGTAGAGGGATAAAGAGGAAGAGGATGATCGCAATGTAAACAACTCAACTTCATGAGTACATTGGAAAAAATAGGGGAATATAATTCAAATATGCATTTGAGGTTTTACTACATATTACTTATAAGGCTCCATAAACCTTGTAAGTTAATAGAAATGTAAAAAAAAAAAAATGATGTGTTCCTGGTTGTTTAGCCCAAATATTTTAGATTCCCAGGGAAGACTCTAGAAAGAAGGCACAAACTGTTGACTTTCACAGTAGAAAATCAGGAGATCGGGTGAGATCAGACCTCTTAAATTTTGGAGATTCCTCAGTGACAAATGATTAGGCAATCGTCAGTATTAGCTGTCTCCTTTTCTCTGGTATAGGCCTAATTTAAGGGGCTGGGGTTTAGCTCAGTTGGCAGAGTGCTCTTCTGCACTTTCTGAGACCCAGGTTCAATCCCCAGCACCACAAAAATGGGAGAAGGATGTGGCAAACCGTTCTCGAAACAATCAGCCATTGAAAACCCTATGAGGGTTGCTATGAGTCAGCGTGAGTCGACTCTACCACATCTAACCACAACAGGGCTAATTTCAATACCTTTAAAAGAATTTATTGTCCATTCATTTTCTACCAGGAAATAAAGTAAACAAATTTGGATATTACCCACATTGATTCTGGGATTTCTTCTTTTTTTAAGTATCTAAAGAGATGTTTATTTTCCCACACCCCCTGCGGCACCCTCCCCACCTTTGTGTGAATAGACATCTAGAGTTTTACCTGCAACCAGGTATTTACTGATGGGAGGTTAGGGGTGGAGATGTCCAGAGCTCTCTCCTGGGATGCACATAATTGGTGGGGGTGGAGGCCAATTATAATTCCAGTACACCATTTGACACAGGCTTAATACACAGAATACCTCATTTGTAGCAACTTTAAACTATAAGTAACTTGAATTTTGAAATAACTCATTCTCCAAGAAATGCTGCAAGCATTACATGGAGTGTTTTGCTTGTTTGTTTGCTTGAAATTTCTGCCATTTGTCTTTTAAAAAGGTACACATAGATCTTATTGTGATCTGCTTCGGTACCATAGACACAAGCCACCAATGATGGTTTTCCAAAAACAAGGATGAAGACAAATACTTCACTGTATGGTAAGCTCTAAAGTCTTTAGGTCTATAAAGGGAATCTGTCCAAAATTTTCTTCTTCTTTTTTTTCCACCCCCTCTCTCTGCAGAACAGCTACTTTAAACGACAAGTTCCAGCTAAGAAACTGCCTGGCATCTTTAGCACATTAATTAATAACCAAGAAGACACAAGAAGATTTATATATGATATTTGCCCTTAAGTGTAATATAATTCCTTGACTTCACAACCCAAACTTTTGAAACATGAGTATTGAAAGCAACAGAAAAAAACTGTTCCTTTTCTCATTTACAATGAAAGATTACCTTTGTTACTTATTTATATTACTGAGTTCTAGGCTGGGCTACAACATAGAAATGACTTTAAGATACTGACAACAATGTCTTATAGACTTTATTTTGTCAAAGGAATGTGAATTGCACAATGGATACAGCTTGCATGTTTACATCTGTGGTCAGTTCTCAAATACATACAAGTAAAACTCACCATTATAATTGTTATCAGTCTGCAGAAGAACTGCAAATAACTGGCATATTTTCCTAGACTCTCCTTTGATCTGGAAGGATCAAATCACAAGAAACCAGCTTACTTTTGAGATTCTTACAGAAACCATATAAAATATGTCCACTTGATCCATACACATTTCATGTCTACTTCCTACATCTGGAGACCTACAGAAGGCGAAGGAATCTTTCAGCTCTTATCAGTGCCTGAGTCATAAAAATAGATGCAGAAATGTTTACTCGACTCCTACTGAGTTTTCCATTCTGGATTTTGGTGGGATTATGATGGTCCATGTAATTTTATTATTTTCAACAAATTGTTAAATGTGATTTGTTTGTATACTTTGTGAGACTTTTTATTTAAATAAATTGACAACTTATAAAACAATCCTTTTGTCAGACCATGTAACTTGGTATTTAGTTTGGAAAACATGGTCCTTATAACAATAATAGATACAATAATTCAGGAAAGAATAAAATTTACTGTAAGCCAAAAAGCTCCTTATATAGAGAAATTATTCCTATGCCAAACATGTAGACATCTTAGAAGAATATCACATTACCCGAAAGAGGAAAAAATAGCTTTACTCAAAAGAAAAACAAGAAATAATCATTGCTATGTAGGAAATACACAGATGCATTAATGTGAACTAAACACAGCTGAAATACAACTCAGAGAATTAGTCTTTAGAAGAAAAAAAATATTCCAGAACCTAGCAGATAATAAAAGCATGGAAATTATTTTAAATAATGGATTTAAATAATGTCTTAAAACACTTAGAAAACAGAAGGGAAAAGATGTTTCCAGTAAAAGAATATACAAAGAATAAAGGAAAGAAAATATTCAAATAAAAAAGATTGAAGAAATATCTAGAAAAAGAAAGACGTGAGTCACAATAAAAAGTACCTACGAGGAATTAATAAACTTAAAATACCTACATATATTGTTTTAAACTGCAGAACTTGAAGATTAAGAGAAAATTCTAACAGCTATCAATGAGAAAATTAGATTGCCCATTACAAAAACATTCAAACAGACATATCATGAACAAGAAAAGAAATGCCAGAAGAAAATTAAGTACTACCTTATTTTTCATACTATGAACTGATTCATTCTGAAAGTTTTTTTCTTTGGGATGGGGTTTCTTTATGCTGCCCAAGCTGGCCTCCAACTCTTGAACTGAAGTGATCCTCTCCCTCAGCCTCCTGAGTAACAGGAACTATAGGTATATCCCACTGACCCCATCAAAAAAAAAAAAAAAAAAAAAAAAACGTAGCTGAGGCAAAATAACTATAAACTTGAAATTCTACACCCAAACTATCTTTTAAGAATGAGAGTAAAATAGAAACAATTTCAGAGACACATGGACATAGAAAACATACTCTCTCAAGGGTTTACTGGAAAAACCACTGGAGGATACATGTCCATAAGAAGAAAAATAAAGCCCTACTGAGGAATAGGTTGCAAGGTGCCAGGGTATGAAAAGAAATAATGAAAACATGGTAGAGATCTAATTAAATATAGTTGAATAAATAAATGCTAGAGAAGTAACAGAAAGAAGACAAAAAGAAAAAAAAAACAAGGAAGGAAGAAATGTTGGTGTGATTAAATTAAGCTCAAATTAAAATATGGGTGATGCTGAGTGCAGTAGCTCATGCCTGTAATCCCAGTTATTTGGGAAGACGGAGGCAGGAGGATTGCAAGTTTGAGACCAGAGGCAGTCTACGTATTTAGCGAGACCCTGTCTCAAAAAGTAAAAAAAGAAAAAGAAAAAAAAAAAAAGAAAATGGGCTGAGGGTGCAGCTCAGTGGTCCGGCACTTGCAAAGCATGCAAGCGCGAGGCCCTGGGTTCAAACCCCAGTACAACAAAATAAATAAATAAAATAAAATAAAATAAAATGTGAGTGAAAACATGGTATTAAGTCAAGACTATTTAAAGGTAACACAAGTGTGCTAAGTATGTTGTTAGGTGCCATTGACTCGTGTCCAACTCATAGCAACCCTCATAGGGTTTTCAATGGCTGATTATTTCGGGATTGCCTTGGGAGTGGATTGCCACGTCCTTCTCCCATTTTTGCAGTGCTGGGAATGGAACCCAGGACCTCAGAGACTGCAGAGCAGCACTCAACCAACTGAGCTAAATCCTAGCCCAGTGCTAGGTATACTGCCTCATTAAGGAATCTGTTGTTGTTGTTAGGTGCCTTGAGTCGGTATCTGACTCACATCGACCCTATGTACAACAGGTAAAACACTATTGTCAGTGCTTCTCTGCTGTTCATAGGGTTTCCAATGTTGGATTGATTTTTGGGAGTGGGTTGCCGGGTCCTTCTCCCAAGCCTACAGCACCTGGTGTTCCCAGGTGGTCTCCCATCCAAGTACTAACCAGGCCCCACCCTGCTTAGCTTCCAAGATCTGATGGGATCGGATGCCACAGGGCTGCAGCTGCAGGCAAGGAGACTGTAGATCAGGATAAATTTTAAGTTTTGAAAGAAAAATGTAAAAAAAGTATTCATATCAAAATTTTGTTGCTAAAAGAATTGAAATGCCGTGAATAAAGTCTACACCAGTAGAAGAAATGAACGAACCACTTTATTATTCACCACCGCATGATGATAGTAGTCTCGGGGGAGTGAACGGGGAATGAACAGAGACCTGGGGCTGGAGGCCAATGACGATTTTTGTTTTAGAAAGGATTTTAGTGGTAAGGAGGATTTAGTTTTATCTCTAACATTTTATTACCTTAAAAAACATGACAGGCAAATATGACAAAATTTGAAAAGTTATTATTTCCAGGTGGTGGGAATATAGGTTTTTTTGCTACATTATCCTTCATACTTTCTCATATTTTATATTTTTTCTCAAAATAAAAAAAATTAAACCTTTCATGTTCATTTTGAGCCCCTTTCCATTTGCAGATAGAACATCTGTAAATTCCAGAACAATCCAAATGGAAGCTCCGCAAGTCCCGCAGTCCAATTCAATCCATGTCCAGAGCAGACACAGAGCTATAACACATACCCCATCTGTTATGTGCAGGTGAGAAAAAGTCTTCATGGAAGGGACCCCTGTGAACTTCAGGGGTCATTGCCTTTTAAGTACTGGTATCTTATAAAAGCCCTGTGATCTGATACTCTCCATTGGTTTGCATTACTCGTCTCTGGCTCCCGTGTTCAAGCAGTGGAACAAAGATACCGACATAGCAAGTACCATAGCCAGGGGTCCGCAGGGAGCTACCCAGGGAGAAACGGTTAAGAAACCACAGAAAAGAAAATGACTTTTCTGTCATAAGGACCTTCGCAATGGGAGACAGAACAATCACTTCCGGGTGTTACTTTTCTCTCGCACAGAGTGAATGGTACCTCAGTACGACTGCCTTCTGGGCGTGATGGGGAGTGGCCATGGGTTGCCCATAAGATTCGCTGCTCACTAGAACAGCTGTTGGACAGCACTCCACAAGTGCAGAAGAGAGAACTCAAAAGGGCAAACAGTGAACTGACTCAATTCGCATTTCCCCCAAAGGGCATTTCCATGAGAGAATTTCTCCACTGAGCTCCGTGCTCTTGCCTGCCTCTGCCATCCCGAGTCACTGGGATTACAGGTGTGAGCCACCGCACCCTGCATTACCCCCATTTTAATTTGAGTTTAATTTAATCACACCAACATTTCTTCCTTCCTCGTTTTTTTCTTTCTGTCTTCTTCTTTCTGCAAGATCAGAGTTATAGGCAAAGGAAATCCTGTGAATATCCTACTCAGTTTCCAATGGTGGATCCAGCTTCACTTCCGTGAATTTGTTGCAGAATCAGGAATGGCTCAAGGCAGGCACCAGGTCAAGCTCACGAGGGGTCTTTTCCCTGAGGGGTTTTTCTCACTTGCACATGATGGATGGGGTATGTGTAACAGCTCCACGTCTGCTCTGGACATGGGTTGACTTGGCCTGTTGGATTATTAAAGGGGCTTCCACTTGGGTTGTTCCAGATCAGGATATTGATGCCATAATCCCTACCTGGACTGACAAAATCTGAGCCCAGACTATGGTAGTAAGGGTATAGAGCAGTTTATAGACCTGAGAGATTTTAAAGGTAAAATCACAGAAATGGGTGGCTGGTTACTTATGCAGGACTTGCAAGTACTTGCAGGACTTGCAAGGAAGTAGTCAGGAATAATTCCAACCTTGCTTGCTTGCTTGCTTGCTTGCTTTCCTTCCTCTCTCTCTCTCTCTCTCTCTCTCTCTCTCTCTCTCTCTCTTTCTTTTGTGGCACTGGGGAGTTGAACCCTGAGCTTCACGCATGCTTTTTGCAAGCACTCAACCACTGAGCTTCACCCCCAGACCATTTTTCTCTTTGTATTTGGAGACAGGGTCTTACTAAGTTACTCGGGCTGCCTCTGGCCTCAAGCTTGCTGTCCTCCTGCCTCGGCCTCCAGAGTCTCTGGGATTCAAGGGGTGTGCCACTGTGCCCAGCTTTTCCTTGCAGTCCTAGCCATTAACTGAGGAAGGAAGAAACAGAAGAGGTAAATGAAGGAATGGGGGTGGCAAGGAGGATAATTAGAGGATGTCTTGGAGACACTGAGGAATAGATGGACCTTCGTGGGGCAAGTTCCAGTAAGGAGCTGGAAATGTGCAGCTGTAGGTAAAGATAGGGGCTGGGATTTAGCTCAGTTGGTAGAGCGCCGCTCTGCAGTCTCTGAGGTCCAGAGTTCAATTTCCAGCCCCGCAAACATGGTAGAAGGATGTAGCAACCCACTCTGAAGGCAATCCTGAAAACAGTCTGCCATTGAAAACCCTATGAGGGTCACTATGAGTCGGACACGACTTGATGGCACCTAACAACAACAACAACAACAGGTAAAGATAAAGACCAAGAGGGGGCAATTTAGAAATCACCAGGGCAGAGCTTCCAGCTGATGAATAGGTGGGCTGGGCTTCAGTCAGGGTGGTGTGGGATGCGATGAAAGGGCTGAGCATCTGCTAGGCCAGGGTGACCCAGTCATACTTCTCATAGCTGTGGGGACTTCACAGAGCAGCCTCCCAGGAGGAACATCGTGAGGGAAAGCAGGTTAGATTCCAGCTCCCCATTTTAAGCACAGCCGATGGACACTTTCTAGTTTACAAATTAAAGGGTCTATATTACTTTTTTTTCTTTTTCTTTTTTTTAACATTAGATTTCAATTGGAGAGAGGATCTTATACTCTAGATTTTTTTTTTTTTTTTTTTTTTTTTCTGAAATCTACTGCTCTAATCTGCAAATTGACTCAGGTTCATTAAACTGCTCCGGTGACTCAGACCAGGGCATACCTATCCCTTGGCCATCTGAGCATTAGCCCTGGCTTCAAGGTCAGTTTCTGCAGCCCTTCCCAGAGCCTGGGATCCCAGTGGAAGGACCTGAGGGGACCAAAGTAGGATAGAGAGGCAGAGGAAGAGGCTCAGAGGACATCAGAGTCCTCGCCCGGAAACTCTCCAAGTGGGGTCAGGGGGCAGGGCAGGGACAGAGTGGAACGCAAGGAGCCAAGTGCATCTCAGGGGATTCGGAATGAGAAGCATAGGTTTGTAAGTCACTGTGCTGTCACTGTGACCACATCTCAGATCACTGAGTCAAAAGGAGGAACAATGTATTTGACTCACTGTTTCAGAGGTTCCACTTGACCCTGTTGCCTTAGGGCCTGTAATGTCACAGTAGGAGCATGTGGTGGAGGCCACAGCTCACTTCATGGGACTGTGAAGCAGAGAGAGGGATAGAGACTCTGGGGTTCCTGGATGTCTTTCCTGGACATATCACAGTGACATAACCTCCTTCTATAGGCCTCGCCTCCTGGAGTTCCACCTCCCAACTCCTGCAGCACCAAAAGCTGGGGACCAAACCTAACACTTGGGCTTCTGGGGGACAATCAGGATCCAAACTATAGCAGTAGGTGGGTTGGGCCTTCATCTTCAAAGAGAGAATGCAGACTGTTTGGCACTGTTTGAGGGGCAGGCATGGGATTGAGCAACTGAGCTATACAACAGTCTTTCTCACTCCAGGGCAGAGTGGGTCATCTTCTGGGTAGCATCATTTAAGGCAAGGTTTCCCAAGCACCCAGGCCATGAACTGGTACCGGCCTATGGCTTGTTAGGAACCCAGCCACACAGCATATGAGCAGCAGTTAGCAAGCAAAGCTTCATCTGTATTTACAGCCATTCTGCATCCGTTGAGTTATCCCCAACATATCCCCAGCCCCTACATACCACCACCCTGGTCCATGAAAAAATTGCCTTCCACAAAACCAGTCTCTAGTGGCAAGAAAGTTGGGGACTGCTGACTTAAGGGACTCTAAGAATGTCACTTCTTCATGTGTCTGTCAGCTTGTCATGCTGTGGGGGCATGTGTGTTGCTGTGATGTTGAAAGCTATGCCACCAGCATCTCAGATACCAGAAGGGCCACCCATGGTGGATAGGTTTCAGCTGAGCTTCCAGGCTAAGACAGACTAGGGGAGAAGGATCCAGCAGCCCACTCCTGAAAAAATAAGCCATTGAAAATCCTATAAATAGCAGAGAACCAGTGTCAAATAGAGTGCCAGAAAATGAGCCCCACAGGCTGGCAGGTATTTAAAAAATGACTGGGGAAGAGTCACCTCCTCAAGGTGGAGTTGACCTTAATGACAGGAATGGAATAAAGGCCCTGGGACCTCCTTTTGCTGATGTAGCACAACTGAAAATGAAAAACACAGTGGCTGCAACATTGCACTCAAACAAAAAGATGGTGTGTATGGCATAGTGTTCGGGAGTGTTTTGTTCTCTTGTACATAGGGTCACTATGAGTTGGACCTGACTTGACAACACCCAGCAACAGCAACAAAAGAATACCACTTGGGCAGAAGACAAAGCTTTTGCCTGCTGTGTCTGGCCATGAGACAAAAATGCAAACACCCATGGTTGAGGGAATGTCTTCCTTTACTCCTGCTTACATTTGACATGTGGGCTGGGATTTAGGTCATTTGGTAGAGCCCTGCTCTTCAGTCTCAAAGGTCCCAAGTTCAATCCCCAGCACAGCAAAACTGGGAGAAGGACGTGGCAATCCACTCCCGAGGCAATCCCAAAATAATCAGCCATTGAAAACCCTATGAGGATCCCTATGAGTCACACCTGACTCCAAGGCACCTAACAACGACAACAACAACAACAACATTCTACATAAAAGAGCTGGTGATGACTGATCTCCTAGAGGGAGGTGGGAAACTAGAGACACTTAAAGTCAAACCTGGATAAGAAACTGCAGAGCATGAGGGATCATCCACAAGCAAGTTCAAGGGCAAGAAGAGCAGTGGGGGCTATCAGAAGGCCAGATGTGGAGGACTGCTGTTGGAAAGACAAACTGTTTTTTGCCACAGCTTGGTCCTGAAGCAGCCCAAGGAGGATTACAAATCTATTCAGAGCTGCCATGTCTGGACTGAAATCTCTTTTCACCCTACAACCTCACCTTCCTCCCATGCTCTTTGGAAAACCCTGGGGTTGGCAAACATGCCTTTCCTGTCTGTTTGGAGTAATTACCCACTGCGTGCCTCCATCTGCCTCCTCCTCTGCCTTCCTCCAGGCTCTCAGGGCTTCTTCACCTCCAACCTGCTCCAGGGCCTGAGGCAACCAGGAGCCCATTCTGTCTAGATTGGACTTTAAACCTTTTTAAAAATCCCTTTCTCCCCAGGATGATTTATAATCTTTACTCTTTGTCTTTGATGAACCCCTTTAGGACTCTCCCTATAAGCTAAATATTATTACCCCTTTTATAGAAAAAATCTCTTTTCTATAAATATCCCTTTTATAGAAAAAATACACAGGGAAAAGGACTTTTATAACCCACAGATAGAGCACTTCCTATCTGTGAAAAACCCCTCAGACCATTCAACATCTCAAAGCTTCTAGAAATTTCAAAACACCTGGACAACCTCATCTCAGCAATGACCTTCATCCTAATCTGCCTCTCTTCATCATTTCTCTGTTTCAACTTGTTTGATATTGTCTGGATCTAATTCCTGTACCCCAAAACTCATTACCTCTTTCGTTTGATCTTGAAAATCTTTGTCTCAAAACTTTGTGTGAAAAGATGCAATATAAAAATTAATGGCCTTGTATCATGGGAAGTCAAGTATTTAAAGTGTTGTCAACCAACATTATTACCCTGCATGTGATAATAAAGTTTAGGATGAGTCACGTCAAGTGAAATTGTGAATGCACTCCAATGAAAGAGGTATCGGAGTCCAAGGAAGCCTTATAATGAAGGGATAGGGCAGATGACGACATTCAAAAAATCCTATTTCTCTTTGGCCAGATGCAATTTGAAATAATGATAGGTTTATCTAAATCCAACCGGGTTCTCTTTTTATTTCAGCTCAGGTGGTGAAGACCTGAGGACGCATATGTGGTTTGCCTGTAGAAGCATTCAAAAAGTGAGATGGTACGTTGGGAGTGGCTTCTGTACCTAACGACATATCTCTCCAATGCCTAACAACAGAACGGTTGCTTGCCAACTTCTTTACCTAGCCATCAGGAAGGAGCATTTTGCTAATGAGACCATAATGATAGATGCCTCCCCACAGGAAACACCCTTCATGGCTGTTGGAATACTGGAATCAAAGTCAGGAAATATTGGCCTTGATGCTGGCTCTCATACACAGAGGCTTTGGTGAAATCACATTAGCCTTTCTCTGCCTCACTTTCCCCATCTGACAAAAGACAATTAAACCACTTGCCCCATATATCTTATGGATTTACTATGAGCCTGCATCGAGAAGCATAAAGTATCGTGGCTGATTCTTATTCTCTTTATTATTTATAACTTTCTGGCCTTCTTCACCTGAACACATTACCTGAAATTTCCTCCCCTCCTCCCTGAAAAGGGGCGATGCTGAAAGTTTAATGTATATGAAAACAATCTGGCCTGGCGTGACTGAACAGGAATCAGACGTTGAACTGATTTAGGATCCTCTGTTCTCTCTGACTTAACCCTGTAATTACAGTGAGCTATAAAGCATGGCATAGTGTATTGCTATGAGCATTCTAGCAAATGACCCAGAATTACAGGGCTGAAAGAGTCCACAGAGATCATCCACTCCACCCTTTCATTTTACAGATGAGGAAACTGAGGCCCAGAGACTGTAGGAAAGCTTACCTGTGGTTATGCAGGCCATTGATGATGATGCTAGACAAGGACCTAGATTCCCAATTCCTTCCCCTCTGGTCTTGTGAAGCCACCCACTGACCTGACATAATTCAGTTGGCTTGATGAGTTGAGACAAATACCCACTTCAAGACTGCTGTCACAGTGACTGTCTGTTTCTTTTGACTAACATATATCTGTCACTTAAAAGTGGCAGGAATTCCTCTTTTCTTATTGGATTCCATTATAATATTATTAGGGAAATGTTTTCCTAGAAAGGTTTCTCTTGTCGGCTGGGTTGCTGATGTCTCCCTGGTGACACTATCTACTCCTTGGAAGCAGACACAGTGCTACAAGGAAAAGATGACAGACTTGGAAAATCCTGGATCTGAATTTTGATTTTGTTGTTGGGATCTTGAGTGAACTTTAGTTTTCTTAAGCAACTTCCTCAGCTAGAGAATGACATAACACCTCTGAAAATACTGTCTACATTTTGAAGTATGCTGAAAAATATTGCTGATTATTGCCTTCAAAGCTCAGCAAAGCCCAGCATGTGGCAATTTGAGTAACTGAGATTTGTTTAAAAATTCTGATCGCAATTTACATAACCTGATGCCTTTGGTAGGGATTGTAGGAATCAACAGACTCTTGATAGCCACATTGGGGACACTTTTTTTCTCCTTTCTCACACTTTGTGTCTCTCCCCTGCTTCCAGCCACTTGCCCCATTTCTATCTCTGAACCATCAGAATTTTT